>JZKD02S0891773.1:0-14064 GCA_000966675.3 Picea glauca | reverse complement strand
ACACTAGCTGACACACTCAGAGGCTTTCTTCTGTAGATTGGGTTATTTTCATGCCTCAAGGCCATTTGATATCTTCTAGAGGTATCTGTTTAGTTGACACCACAAATAATGTCGTTGAATACAATGCAGTGATACAGTTGCTTCATGACTCTTTGTCGCATGGTATCTCTCACCTCCGAGTCTACTTAGATTCTCAGCTGGTTGTGTCCCGGCTAAATGGGGTTTACCATGTTTATGATCCTACTCTACACCGAAGATTCCTTAGGGTATGTCTCTTAGAATGATGCTTTGATTACATTACGTATATCCATGTTCCTAGGAGATTAAATCAAATGACAGATACTCTAGCTAATCAAGTATTAGATTGGAATATTGCACACACATAAAAATAAGCACACACATACACATGTACATACATTGTAAACATGTGATCCATAAGACATAAGTGATGTAAATACACATATATATATATCAAAAGTCTCAAAGTACATAGGTGGGAATGAATGCCTCAAAAATACATATCTAGTATACATCACGGGGCTTATGCCCTCAAAAATATACAAAAGAGTGCCCTCATAATGTAAGTAGTCCACCCTAGTCCGATCAGCTCGACGATGTTGTGGGACCCAGGGGGGAATGAATGCAAGTTGAATGATTCTCCTCTCCTTGAGAGGCCAGTCAAAAATTAGATTTCCTTAGTCATTGGAGTCAACGGCTACCCTTCAAGCATAAACACCTCTACGTCGGGGTGCCAATAATCCACCAAGGAATTCAACAACCTAGGTTGTTCCCTCATGAGTGGCCACCTAAAGAACTTCCATAACCCACATTGTTTCACTACGGAGACAACAACAGGGTCCTCTTCGACCAATATATTAATGTCTTTGTGCTCCCTCTGTCTAGTGGACGTACATCATGTCAAATGACAAGTTCATGGAGGGAGTTAGCTCTTGTATTTTCCTTTTTCCTATGTTATTGAGGGTATACATGGGTTGTCTTGGACACAGTCATGTATGCACGTTGGCAGATTGTTTTCTTCTCATGAGAATACGTAGGTTGTCCTTAGACAACCCACGTACATGTAGGGCCACCTTTTTTTAGGAGCCCCCCCCCCAAAAAAAAAACTAAAAGAAAAGCATAAATGAAGTATGGAAATGTAAGAGGGGTTGGTTTGTACTTACTTGGTCCCAGAATAAGTTCATTTCATCCTCTGAAGCTCCCAGAATCAACTCTTTTAGAAAATGGATCTTTTTATCTTTTTGGTTAATTCTCAATTTGCAATGGTGAAAATGAGCTCGAATCTTCTATTTATAGACTTTTTTGGCCTTTTTTGACACTTTTTTGAACCCTTTTGTCATTTTTTCTGGCTTGAAAATCATTTAACTTGGTTCTTTACTTTCTCATTGGATGTTATGATACACTTCACTTTTGTTTTGGAAAATATTTTTGGGAGATGGGTCACTTTTAAAGGTCCTTTGGTAAAAGTTGGTTTTTCCAACTTTTTGCATATAAGTTAGGATTCCACGTCCACTTTCTAGATCTCGTTGTCTTTTCCATTTTTTCATAGGTTTGATCCCACCAAAATATGGTATAGAACCATCATTTCTACTTTATAAGTGTCGTGGTAAGGTGGTAGAGCCTACCTTTACATGGATTCCCTAGGTAGATCCTGGTTGAATTTTGGTGTCCATGCCGTCGTTAATGAATTTAGGCTTGAAAGTCCTTGTTAGTCCTCTCCTGATTAGGATATTGAACATTATCCATCTGATGTGTCATCACTCTTGTCATCACCCTCAAGACCCCCAAAAAATAAGTCATCTTTAAGCCCTTTTCAGACTCTTTAAACATGAAAATATTGTCGAGCAATCTTGTTGTCCTTCACTCTAGCCAAACTAAAACTTAAAGGAACATCTGTCTGATGGTAGTTTACCCCTTTTTCAGTCTAGATGGTCAATTTTAAAATCAAAGGTATACTCTAGGAACTTAGGTTCACTAGAAGAGTAGTCTTAGGTATAAGTTTAACCCTTTTTCGGGCCTGAGGGACTAAATTTATGAAAAAGGAACCCCCACGGAGTCCATAGTTAAGCTCTTTTCAAACTCCCTAAAGATGAAAATATTGTCAAGTGACCTTGTTCCTTTACACTCGTTAAATTGGTCTAGAAGAACATTCCTTACAAAGTCCATAGTTAAGCTCTTTTCAGACTCCTTAAAATTGAAAAGATCGTGGAGTGACATTGTTCTTTCACACTTGTTAATTGGTTCAGAAAAAAATCTACTGGCATGATTTTACCCATTTTTCTGGACTGTATATTAATGAGGAAAAAGGTACACCTCAAGAGATTTGTCTCACCGGGAGAGTTCTCCTAATTAGATTTTATAATTTTTGGGGCTAAGGAGACTAAATCTAGAAAAAGGTTGTGAGTCCATAGTTAAGTTCTTTTCAGACTCCTTAAAATTGAAAAGATTGTCAATTGATATTGTCTTTATCACACTCATTAAAATGGTTCTGAATAGATGTATTTTTGGTGCTAGTTTACCTCTTTTTCGAAGCAACTAGATTACCTTCGAAAAAGTACCCTAGTGGAGTCTTCTTTTATGTTTTCTCAGACTCTCTAAACGTGAAAAAACTACCAAGATTAGCTTCTCTAGGCCCATTAAAATTACATTGAAGGGGGTTTTCATTGTGTCTTATTAATTGCATTTGCATTCCTATGTCTTTGGCCTAATGTCGGCTCCATGTTTCTCTCAACTGAATCTTTGAAGCATGCCTTATACGCAAGCCTTGCAACACTTTGCCTCTGTGTCTTGACACCTTGACCCATTGAGGAATTTTCCCAAGTGTCCTTTTCCTACACATGTCTCCTTGCTCTGAGAATTAGTGTGTTCCTTGCGCTTGGGACTAGTATGCTTATGACACTCATTCCTCCTTTGTAACATAGGATTCTTTTATTCATTTTCAAGATCTTTAAAAATATTGAGAAAGACATAAAAATAATAAATAAAAACCAAAACGAGGACGAGAAAAGTATTTTCTTTTTATGGCAGCACAATGAGTCACCCTTAGACAAAGCACATCCTTTTGTTTGTTCATCAATATTTGGGATTTAATATGACATTAGGAAGTTGTTCTCGCTACAGAGAGTTGTGTCCTCCTCCATTTTGTTATTCTTCCAAACACATGGAGAGTTTGTGTTGCCTCCTGCATCATGAACTTATGTGAATGTCATGTTTCCTGAGTCTGATCATCTGTCATGCTATTGTCCAAGGGAAGTTTTACCCAACGTGATTCATCCTTTCTGCAGTTTGTCTCTTGACCTCATATCTACTATCCAAAAATTCCAATCAAGTCCTTGTTCGAAATCAATGAAGTTCTCTTCCTGATCATCGATATTCTCTTGTATATTCCAGATGAGCCATTGAATACCTGTAGGTAGTGAATTCATGCAATCCTACCCAATTTTTGAATATATTGAAGTTGTTGTTCGAGCTATGAAGGCCTCATCTCCAGCCATCAAGCGTCATTGGCTTCTTGAAGATGGATACTATACATGTATATATTTGATTTTGAGATGTAGATCCATTGTGTATGCTCACGGCTACACTTTATATAGTTATATGACATGGATCTACACTATATTTGATTGGAATACATGATTTATTTCATTCCGAGCATGGGTATGCCTGCCTCAAAGAGACAATTGTTATTTTTGCAGATGGCACCTCTTGAACTCTGGTCCTGGGCTCACTCGCTTCGTACATTGGTGAATATTCGTAATGTATTTCAGCCATTAGATTCTCTTCTAACCTCACACATTAGGGGGTATATGTTATAAAACTAAATTTCTCCATACATGCATACCTGGCAGTTGGCCCTCTTACTTGCTATTTTTTTCCAAGCCATCACTGAGCAACTCTTATTAAAACCATTATTTTTGAAGATGTATGCACCCTGCACCACTACTTCTCATGTACACACGCTTGCTGCACCACTATAGACCATGTACATATCCTAGCTACATCACTACAGACCGCGTATACTCGCAAAAGTTTCAATAATTAAAAAGATGCAAGGAATTCATTGAGATTACGGGCTATTGGGTAGTTTCCCAACTGTCGCACCGCCTATAGCCCATCACCCAACCGAATAACCATACTTTTGTCATATAAAAGGAGGTGCTGGGGTCTCCTTCAAAAGATAAGAATAAGAACAGTGAAACTCTTTCCGTTTCACATCCCCTCCTTGCCCCAAGAAATTGCAGCCACCTTGTGAGATTTGCATCAGAATTTCCCATTTTTTCCTTTTTCCTCCATCATAAGATTATTCCATTTCCCTAGAGAGAGGTTGAGAGGATAAAGATACCTGGAAGCACAGTTAGATATTGGTGCAGAGGAGCTCGGACCAGCTTCGTGGAGTAGTCGTCGATCTTGTTGTAAGTAAACATTGTGATATCAATAAAATGAATACTTTTTCTGTCCGAAAATATGATGTTTCAAATGTTTGTATTTGATTTATGCTTTTTTCTAACATCTAAACCATGATTTATATATGATATGCATATTTGTAGTTTACTGTTTATCTGTTTGTGAATGCAGTTCAACCTTGGGAGGAGGCTTGCAGTCAATGGAGCTATCGATCATGAGAGGATCGACACCGGGCACAGAGTAAAAGGTAAAGTTACCTGATCTTTTCACTTTGTCTTTCATATATGAATTTGGGGTATCTTCGAGGTAGTTAGAAAAGTAGGATACTTTTATACGGTTAGATTTGCCTACATGTTGAACCCTAGTGTAGTCCATAGGGGGGTTTTCCCGCTATAGCAGAAAATAAAAAATATTTTTGTAACTTATAATATCAAAATTAAAGGCAATACACCCTATCATATCCTCCTCATATAAGTGAGTATCTCTCTCATTGAGAGCATAGCTATGACTAGGTAATTAAAGTACAACATCAAGATAAAACACATGGAACATAAGAGGCTTCCTAAGATTTCTTTGAACTCTATCCAAAACCACATACAACTCAAGCGACGGTGGCATAAAGATGCCAAGTCTTGGGTAAATCATTGGGGAATAAGGGAAGAGGTTACTCTATAGAATAATGATAATATTAATAATATAATTACATCTAAATGTAAGGAGAAAATATGGTGTGATAAAGAATTAGAAGATAAAAGAAAATGAAGATACTATAAGAAGGTGATCAAACCCAATTTAGAAGATCGAAAGTATCTACCTATTTTGACTAGCATAAAGAAGAAAATCGACATCGAAAAAATAAAAACAAATTATCATGAGCTCCATAGTGAAACGAGGTGTTGGAAAATTCCTAAAATGTTTTGGATCGAAATAATTTGTCATCTTTGTGACACTAAGACGGTTCAACATGAAAAACACTTTTTCTTAGAATGTTGTGTGTACACCCACATTATATCTCAATTTCAAAATATTTATTACAATACCAACCTTTTTAAGCTTTTAAGTCATCAAAACATGGTAATTTAAGAATATTTTTCTTAAATATTTTCGAGTACATAAATAAAATTCTAAAGAAAACCAAGTAATTCCTTTCCTTTCTTAAGGTCTAATAAACCAAATCTAGTCTGAGTGGATATTAACCATCATCAACATTGTCATATAATACCATATTTGTATACGAAAATTTTAATTTAATTGATCGATATATTTAATATGATCTAGAGAAACTTATTTAATATTTGTGTGTAACTATATAGCTTTAACATTGAAATAATGTATATAATTTGTATATTTAATTTATAATTTGTGTTTAATAAATTTCATATAATTGATTTTATCATTAAATTAATGTATTATAATATATTTATTGGATTTGTGGTTTATATGTTCAATGAAGTTAATATATTTAACATTATAATTGAATTAATAAATATATTTTGTACTTTTTGGAAGAATTTGATGCAATATTCTTGATGGATTTCTCATTTTTTATGAAATTATATTGATTTGTCTATTTTTATGGATGGAATTTGATGAAATTTGATTAATTAGTTTCCATATTATGAAGAACTTGGGAATATCATATTTATGTATATATCCCACTCGTGAAATTCTATTTTTTTCTCTCTATTTTATTGCATGGTCCAACATATTGTCGATCATATAGGAAGACCCATTTTCATTCGATAACACGTGGTATCATAACACTTTGCTCTACTAAAATTGTGGGATTTTTTTTTCCAGTGTAGAGACCTGTACTATCGGCATCTTTAAAGCATAGATATCTATCATTCAACAAGTAAAAATGCATTGGGGAAGAACACACACAAGAAATATAGATGGTTTCATGGGGTTTTCTAGAAACCAACTTTTCACCTTGTTGGAAACCTCTATAACACATGTTTGTACATTTCAACTAGTATTGCATCAAACATAATTTGTACACAAACATCACTCACATGTACTATCAGTTATATTGAGAGTCTCATATGTTTCTTGAACCCATCCCTACATCATTTGATCGACTGCCTGAATGTTATAATGACAACGAGAACAACACTTGGGAAGATACTATCTAGTACTTGGGTAATTGGGTAGTAAGACTAAAGATATAGTTGAGCCTCCTTAGTTGTTTCCTTGAGATATTGGGTCAAGTAATACTATTCAAACCCAGACAAATATCAAAGAGATATACCACAAGGAAAACCTTTTTTTGTAGGAATCTTGTAAACCCTAATCCATGGGAAAGAAACAAAACCAAAAAGGAACTGATGAGATATATTGTCGTGCAACCTTGCCTTCTATACTATGTCCTTTCATTCCAACCCCTTTCATCATGACCCCCATCTTCCCTAATTTGAGGTCAATAAATTTGATGGCTTCGATCCCACGAGTTAGGTCACCCAAATGGATCATTATTTTTCTTTACATGGAATTACTAATGAGTTGGCCAAACTTCAGTATGTTGTTCTCTATATTGATCTTGAACGCTGGAAATGGTGGAAATGGCATAAAAATACATTCCAGGGGTATGTTTCTTGGACCTATTTTGTTGTAGAGAATTATGAATGCTTTGACACTGACACTCACTATTTAGGTCGTTTGACCAAGTTGAAATAGACTGCCAAAGTGGAAGAATTTATAACCTCCTTTGATCACTTGGCTTTCATAACATAGGTCATGAAAGGTGCCTTCTTTTTGGAATGTTTTGTTAGTGGCCTAAAGGATGAAATCCAAGCCTAGGTCACTATGGATTTCCCCCAGACTTGGTTGGAAGCTACTAAATGCACCAAACAAGCACAACATGTTGTTTTTTCCCAGAACCACAAACCCTCTTTTCTTCCTCACCCTCGACCTACCAGTCCTAACCCTCGTGCCACCCCTATCAAGATATATAAATTAACTTGGGAAGAACTGGTTGAATGCCAACTCAAGGTTCATTGCTATAATTTTGATGGCAAATATTTTCCTGGGAACAAATGTAAGAAACATAATATTTTTATGGAAATGTTTAAGGATGTTGCTGAAGAGGAGGCTAAATAATCCCCTTTGAAAGTGTAACCCAAACAGATCATACTACTCCACCTACTGACCCACCAAAAGTTGAATCGATGATTTCACTACATGCCCTCACTGGCTTCTCTGCTCCCCAAACCCTCAAGCTAATTGGATACATTAAGGATATGAAAGTCATCATCCTTGTTGACAGTGGCATCACCCATAATTTTATTCATTGTCGCATTGCCTAGGAAATAAATTGCTATATCCATGCTATCAAAAATTTTGAGATCATTATTGCCAATGGTGGTTCCATTAAATGTGGTGGGATTTGTGAAAATGTGTGCCTACAAATTGGTCAGTACCACCTGAAATATCATATGTTTTCTATCCAAATGGGAAGCTATAACATTGTGCTCGATGTTGAATTTTTACACAGTCTAGGCCCCATTTTGATGGATTTTAAGGAATTAACCATGTAATTCCAATATGAAGGACAATAGTATAATTTCCAATGAGTCACAACATGATCTACGAATATCATCAATTCCATCGAATGGAAAATATCCTCAAAAAAGGTTATTTGGTCATTATTTCCCAACTCCATTCCATCAAAGTATTGAGACGCCCTTTGTGCATCTGGGACTCTAATATATCCTTTGCAAACAATGAGCTATTTTTTCCACTCCCCATGGAATTCCCCATTCCCATGGTCTTCATGATCATTCCATTCCTCTTGTCTCAGGAAGTCTTCCTCCCAATGTTCTCCCTTATCATCATCCCTTTTCCTGGATGAATGAAATTGAGAAAAATGTTCAAGAATTGCTCGAAGTGGGTGTTATCCATCCTATTACCAACCCATATTATTATATTTTGGTCATGGTACTCAAGAAATAAGGAACTTGGAACATGTTTCCATACTTTCAAGCCCTCAACAAGCTCACCATCAATGAAAAATTACCTAGTCTTGTCATTAATTATCTATTACATGAATTGAGTGGTGCTTAGTACTTTACTAAACTTGATCTTCATTCTGGATACCACCAGATACGTATGAAAGAGGAAGAGATTCCCAAGACTACATTTCAATCTCATGAGGGTCACTATGAGTTCTTGGTAATGCCATTTTTATTGTGTAATTATCCCTCCATTTTCCAAAGTCTCATGAATGATGTCTTTCGTCCTTTTCTCCATCATTTTGTTCTATTTTTCTTTGATGATATTCTCATCTATATTAAAACATGTCAAACCCATGTGGATAAATCTCTCCATATACTCTCTCAACACCAAATTTCCCTCAAACAATCTAAATGTTCCTTTGGATCCTCGGAAGTGGAGTACATGTGTCATATTATGGACAAGGATGGTGTATAGGTGGATCCGAAGAAAATTAAAGCTATGTAGGATTGGCCTCACCCTAAAACTCTTAATATATTGTGTGGTTTTTTGGGTTTAATGAGATATTATCGCAAGTTTGTTCAGAATTATGGAAAAATTGCAACACCTCTCATTGTTGTCCTTAAAAAGAATGCTTTGACTTGGAATCCAACAACTAATCAATCATTTCACACCTTGAAAGAGGCTATGTGTACAACTTCTATCCTCGCACTTCCCAACTTCACACATAATTTTTTCTTGGAATGCGGTTCCTCAGGGAAAGGAATTGGGGTAGTCCTCATGCAAGATGGTAGGCCTTTGGCCTTCACTAGAAAAAAAAAATCAGAGAGACATTTGGGAAAGTCAATCTATGAAAAGGAAATGTTGGCTATTTTTCATGTCATGGATATCTAGTGTCCTTATCTATGAGGGAAATGATTCCAAATTAAAACAGATCACTATATCCTCAAGTATTTTTTGGAACAACGAATTTCATCCTTAGAGAAACAAAAATGGGTGTCCAAGCTATTTGAATATGATTATGATTTCATTTACAAGAATAGAAAATAAAATGTGTTTTTGGATGCTCTTTCCAGGGGAATAAGAAGGGTCCCTCTTTTCCCTCTCCTTCATTGTACCAGATTGGCTCCAATATGTTCTAAAGGAATGGTTGCAAGACCCAAATATTTATCACCTAATACAACAATTGAAACACCATTCTATAGATTATCGAGGGTACTCTTGGAACAATGAATATCTTTGCTACAAATTCCATATGTATTTAATAAAAAAAACATACAAATTAAACCAACAATGTTTTCTGAGCTTCATGCTTCACCCACAACTGGGCATTCAGGGTTTACCAAAACCTAAGAATGGGTCAAATGTTCTTTTTTTATGGGATGTTATGAAACATGACGTCTACACCTTTGTGGCCAAATGTGATGTATGTCAACAGAACAAGAAAGAAACAATCGAATCTCTAGGCACACACCAACCTCTTACGAACACCCATGTACTGATATTTGAATTAATAGAAGAGTTTGATTCAAATTCATGGTTCTGTGTTTGTTCTTTGTGTATTGATGCTAAATGATATGCTCATGAATGTTTGCTTCATGTTACACATTTTCTTTATATGTTGTGTATATGATTTCATGTTTGAGTTTGAAGTCTGAAAGGAAGAAGGAATGAGTTTCAATTGTTTCTCTATCTGAACTGAGAGTTCCTGCAAGGAGTGCAGTCGAATCATCCGCAAGGAGTGCGTTGATAGAGGGTTTAGATAGAGAAAACTTTTGTTCTCATCTCCACATAAGTGCATCCAGGCACAGGAGCCGTGCAAGGAGTGCGCAGGCCAAGGGAAGTCTCAGGGTCGAGAACCTGAGCAAGAGTTAAAGGACTGTTGTTGCAGGAGTGCACAGGGTTGAAAGAATTCAACACTTAGACCTGTTTGAAGGTCGTTGTAGGGAGTGCGCGTAAGAGTCCTTTCCAAGACTCAGAAGTTACAAGAAAGCTGAGGAAGGATAGGACTTTCGAGGCTGTTGAAGGACAGCGCAGAGGAGTTGTGCCTTGGAAGTTCACATAAGCGTCACAAGTTTTCATGCAGGGTGGACGAGTTCTGTGGAAGAACACTCAGTCACTTCGCAGGTTTCCTTAGAAGGAACGGACGGTCAGAATTCTCTGAGGAGAATTCGCGAATTTTCATGAAACGTCAGATCTCACAGAGGTGCAGGGGAGATACGACATCACATTCTCAAAAAGGTTGAAGCTCAGGAGGGCTAGGACCGTAGATCCGAGCCACAAGGGCCGTCGGATTCACACGTGAAATTGTGTATCGGGGTTTCGTGGGTTGAAGTCCCGTGAATATAGAAGCAGGAGTCACGATATCACGAAACACGATATCCCGACGGTTACATAAACAGTGTGGGGCCACAAGAGTTGGTGACGTGGACAGGTGGCACTTCATATCGGGTTTTTCACAACGAGAAGTCCCGAAACATTGACATCAGGATTCACGATCCCACGAAGTCTGAGATCCTGATAGAGGTGACGGGACGTTGAATATTCAACTCGCGCATGTGTCAGAGTTTTGGCGTATCGAGGTTCGGGAGTCGGTAAAACAAGTTGCTTGACATCGCGAGTGCCGAATTCGTGATAGAGAAACCCCCAATAGGAGAAGGTCAATGTTGACTGTCGTCGGATATCGGTGATTTGTGAGACCGATGCTCGACCTTTGGATTCGTGAAGTCGTGAAGCCCGATCTCCCTATTTGTAAAGAAAGGGGGATCCCACGGAGAGTTCTTTGGGTGCAGATTTCTCGATAGGGAAATAGAAGAGCATTAAATTTCTTCGGGCCGTGAGAAAGAGAAGATCCTGTGAGCGGACATGCCTGCGGGCGCGTGCTGCGCCAGTCATCCCCACTAACATTTTATTTGAATTGTAGGTATTTTCACAGTGATGGTGCCAAAATCAAAGAAAGCAAAAGCCGAGGAAAATCCTTTCCTCACGCCTCTTGTCGACCTCGACAGGATCCATTTGGTCGACAAGGATCATTTAATTGTAGACACCATGTGAAAATTTGACTTCGCGGACTTGTAGTCATGGCTCAAAGAGGTTTTCTTAGATCAAAGCGATGAAATTGGGCTCTAGGAGTCCAACCTTCCTCTGTATCTTTTCCCCCAGGTTCACCATTTCCCTGAATTCTCCCTTAAATTCCAAGCTCATTCCCTCCCTGACCAGAGAGCCATAGTTTCTTCATCAGGAGAAACTTTGTTCTTCATTACACCAGAAGCCATTGATCAGATCATGTATATACCTATAGCTGAATTTGCGTCCCCTTTCAATCTCGAAGTCATCACAGAGTTGTACCAGAAACTATCATTCCCTCAGAGAGCCCAAATTTTTGAGCTTTTCCTCCCTCAGGCTGCTCAGCTCCCCAAGACAAATCCCTCATAACCTTCCTCCCTGTTCTCAGTAAAGGGAAACCAAATCATTTTGTTGCTCTATGCTCTGATGGGTTATTTTTCCGACCAATGGGTGGATGAACCCATATTGGGTTTTCTGTCCATTTTCTCCACAGAAGAAAGACCCACCACGCAGTTCGATTACGACACTTTCCTAGCGAACAATATTCGTGAGCAATTCTTAAATTTAACCTCAGAAGGCATGTTCCGGTATTCCTCAATACTGGCTTACATGTTCACTTTCTTTCAAGCAGACAAGTTCTCCTTTTCAATGTAGAAAATGGACGTGGATGGGAGGCTGCAAGTGGTAACAAATTGGACGTCACTACTCAGACAAAATTTAGTAGAGTTTAGTTTCAAACATTTTATCGAGTAGTTCTACCATCCTGTGGTAAGAATGCTTAGTGGAAGACCTGAACCAATAATAAATGAGGATATTCATAGGATTTTACATCTCTCGGACCTTGCAAAGACTGGAGACTGGTATCTTTACCAAAATCACACAGAGATCAGAGTATATGGATGCGAGTTAGCTCCATACAAATTGCCCAAGTATCTACCCGTGAGGATATTTTCCCTGGAGTATATAAGGAAAATGATTAACTCAGATGGCATATATTTTGTGTCTCTGAAAAAGAAACAATAGCTTAGAATTAAAGGGCAAATATGGTCTTTCATCTGCAATAGCCAAGGTGCCAGGGAGGAAGCAAACAGACTGTTGAAATAAATGAAGTTTCATATTAGTTTCCTATGGAAATATGATCCGTGTGGGATAATTTCTGAAATGAGGGCTAAAAATAAAAATATTCCATATGTTCATACACCCAATCCTAAGATAGAGGAATTCACAAATCAAACAGAATGGGAGCCGAACACTCTGGTAGAGATAGAATAGCAGGAACCTTCGGTCACCATCTCAGAGACAACTACACCATAGGTTCCCAAAGAGAAAATATCCAAGAAAGATACTTCACCTTCCGTCACAGAAGTCTCGGCTGGAGATTTTCAATTACACACCAAAAGGCCAAAATCTAGTCACACACCTGACATGGCTGGTGAAAAGGGAATCCAATCCACTGAAACTATGAAATATGATCGATCACTTCTTAGCACAAGAAGCAAGCAGATCATGTCTACATTATTTCCTAAGAATCCCATGAATACTCCACCAGTTGAATAGACGAGCAAAGTAGGACCAAAATTGAGTGTTTTTGAGAAGTATGACCTGATCAAAAAGAAGAATGAGACACTGACCAGCAATACTTATGCTCAATTTTGGAAACAGACTTCAACTGCACATCATAGACTATTGTCTGCATTTGATATAGAGAAGGGTAGAATGAACATGGATTTTCTGCAGGCACAAGTGTCGGACCCAAAATCCATCACTGATTACAAAAGAGCAACATTCAAGTTTCATACTAGAGATGTGCATCATGCTGATCAGATGGATCTGCACAGGAAAACTAGAGAAATGGTTTTCTCCACATTGTCAAATGCTTCTACTTTGCCTGCTAAATTATAGGTATCTCTGAGTAATGTTCAGACACAACTAAAATTAGAAAAGATATCATCCTTTGCAAAATATAATAGAATGAAGACGTTGGAAGAATTGGTCCTCAAGATCAGGTATGACCTCTCGAATGTGAAAGCAGTTGAGGATATGTTCAAAAAGAAAAATGTTGATATAGAATCTCTGAGGAAATAGTTGAAACTGCCACCAACGGAAGATGCACAGGAAAAGGAGATAGCCAAGACATAAGGTGAAAAGGATCAGATGCTCAAGTTGATCGTGGAGCAGAATGCATAGTTTAAAGAGATGGAAGCAGAACTGGAAAGTTTATTGAAAGAGAAGGAACAATAAAATCCCATGGAAGTCATTCCATTGATCGCAGTTCCACTCACAGGAGTAAGCACACCATCTACAACAGAGATTCCATCAACAAGTCCACTAACAGCTCTGGAGAAGACAGTAGAACTGGCGAAATCCATGGAAGAGATGAATTTGCAAGAGACAAAGATTAGTAGACTTAAAAAGGAGGTTGAGAAACTTCAGGAACTCAAGTCTTCTTACCAAACCAGCTACTCCAAGGAGAAACAAACATTAGACAAGCTCAAATAGGAATTGCAAGAGCTTTAGAATCAAACAGTGGCAGGAAAAACACTTGTTGAGGTCAAGGAAAGTGTCTGGATGGGTATCACCAAGTCTGTAAATGAAATTTGGCCTATGGTACAAATCATGTTCAAG
>JZKD02S0891761.1:222418-242577 GCA_000966675.3 Picea glauca | reverse complement strand
ACATGCTTCAAATGTATGTAATCATTGAATTTTTCTATTAGGTACAAATAATTAATTATATATTAAATATTAATTTTCAAATATTCTCTTACAGGAAAGAAAATAAAATGGAATCATTCTACACATAAAACTGGATGACAGGGAAGAAAAGGGTTGATATCAAAGTTTGTGAATAATTGTTATTTCCTTGTAACAACTTAAGGTTTATTTTTTGTATATTTTAAGTTGTTTTACAATAGTCATCCTTGAATGTCTTCAAACAGGTGCTAACATACAAAGAAGAGCCATTGGAAAAATTGACTGACATTGGGTTAATTAAGGGTTATGAGTATATATTGGCATATCAAAAATTAATTGTCGAATTTGTAACTATAATCTATGTTGTCTTACTTCCATCCTTTTATAATTAATGATAATACTTTATATTAAATCTATGATTTATTATGGGGTATAAAACTTGCAGGAAACAAAGTATGGAACTGAGGAAACAGAAGAATTGTTGAAACAAGAAATGAGATTTGATTTTGAACATATGTATATGCTTCATGAGTCACTTCTTACTTTGGAGGTACGTCATTTTTCAATTTACATTCATGTATATTATTTATTTCAATTTTCGTTATTCTCACTAATGTAGATAGACTCATTACAGTTTATTTTTATGTTTGTAGATGGAAATTCAAGAATACAAAAAAAAATCGAGACGATCAACCAAATATTCAGCAAAATAATTGAAGGCATGGAAGTAGCTCGAGCACTAACAACAATTCCAGTGAAGAATGATGACCAATATATTTGGATATCAATGCAAGTTGCAATTGTATTTTTTTTAAATAATTGTCTATGAAAATCATACATTTTTGTTTAATCTAATGGGCATAGTGTCCCAACTGAAAGACAAGGGATTACCAATAAGTGTCCCATTTTGTATGATAAAGACCCTCTTATTCATATAATAAAATATGTTTTAATTTATTCTATTGCGTTTTTCAATGTCGCTATGAAATGTTACATCCTTGATTAAATATATGGTTGACTAAATATTATAATGAAGAGATGCAAAATCTGATGATATAACAAATTAATCCAAACATCATATCCAAATTCACTAATCAAAATATAAGATATATGTAAATTTTTTGATAAATAATGGAATTAAAAAATAACAATAATTGCACTATCACATGTCGATGTTTCTCGGTGTATTTTAATTATTAATCTCATCGACACATTTAATATTAAAACTCACTAGTGCGTTTCATATGAAATTTGCACCGGTGCTTTTATGTAATCAATTAGCATTAGTTTCAATATTAATTTAATACCACAAAATTACATTAAAAATTTATCCATCGGTGCATTAATCTTATACGAAGCATCGATGCATATGTTTTATTGGTACGCATCGACGCTATTGTGTTATTGATAATCACTGGGGCTTGTTTCTTAGGAAAACGCACTGGTTCTTTCAATTTGTAATGCATCGAGAGGTTTTTCCCTATAACGCATTGGTGCATATTATTTTATATAGCATCGGTTCCTTCTTATTAATAAAACATCGATGCATTCTATGAAGAAAGCACTGATGCTTAATTATTTTTAACTCTCCAGTGTGTTTTTTGGTTAAATCCCCGATGCTTATAAGACAAATGGCCCGATGCTATAAGACAAATGCCCCGTTGCTTAAATATTTTACTTCCCCAGTGCTTAAATATTTTACTACACCGGTGATTTCATATTTTATTGCCCCAGTGCTTGACGTTAAGTGAACTACAATGGTGTTGTAGGTGTATGTACACATCGATGCTTGTGCCTTATACAAATGCACCGATTTGTAAACATCCACTAACACCTCTGGCCCCCTAGAGATTTTTAGTTATAATCAACTTTCTTTATAGTATCCACAAAAACATCTGTTATCGATAATAGATGTTGTAGTGGATTTTATTTTGCCAATTTTTTCCAATTTTGTAACACTAGAAACCTTCGCTATAACCTATGCTAAAAGGTATTTTCCTTGTAGTGTAATTGGCCTGTTGACGATGTTATTGGTACATTGATAGAGGAAATTGTTGATGATCCTGCCATATTCTTGGTACACTTTTTGGCACATATTCTTCACATATATATACTTTAGTAATGAGATCTTATTGTATGGTGTTGATGTGCATGTTTGGAACATGATAAACATGGTTGATGTTTTGTTCATGATTCATTTTTGACATATTTTTTTCTTCATGATTGATGCATGAGATAATATGTATGATTGGCATACACTTGATGTATGGTATGGCACAAGTTTGGATGATTGATACATGGACAGGCCCAAGGATCTTTCATAGGAAGAGAATATTATTCCTGAGTAGGTTCGTTTGAGAAATAGAATTTGCAGCAGAAGCATATTGCAGTGATAGAATATTGTTCATGTTGCAGAGAAGGTAGGGGGAGACATACCCACTGGGGGAGTTATTATTCTTCCCATGATTCCAGGAGGAGAAATTCACTAGATGCAGGACAAAGAGTTAGACGCTTGGAGAGAGAGAGAGAGAAAAAATCATGGTCACAGCGAGAGCATGAGAAATATGTCTTCAACATTGCGTGCGAGTGATATCCCTTGTTAAAAAGGGGAGAGATTATTCAGAGGAAGCTCAAAGGCATCCAGACAAGGGGAGAAGCCCCAAGGAGAGAACTACCCTTTTCCATTGATGTTAAAGGGGGAGATATAGTCACATTTATGTGATTGAGATGACTATTGATGAAGAGCATTTCCATGTCTACATGTTTCCATCAATGATTGATGTTGACATCAATGTTGGTATTTCCATCAATGCCAAAGGGGGAGATTGTTGCATTATGTTTTCATTAATGTCAAAGAGTTGATGTCAAGTATTGTCATTGTATCATTGATATATTTATTGTTGGATCATGTGGTCATAGATTTAATTGATGTCATAGGTGTCATAGTGATGTGTTGTCATGGGTTAATATTCTAGATGGATTGATGTATAGATGGGTTGATGTAAAGGTTGATCATCATTTTCTTATCATGGTTGATAGGAAGTACCAAATATATGAACTCCAAAGTGGTCCCCTTATGGTGAAAACCCTCACGGGAAAACGCTTTGTGAAGTCTAAATGGCTAAGTGGTTGATTCATCCTAGTAGTGTGGTTAGGGAACCCAAGTTTTTTTAAGGAATAATGTTATGAATATCACTAAATTTGTTAGTGACACTATTCTAGATGGATAGTGCTTGTCATGACATTTCCGGTGATATGTGGAACGTCACATAAATCCTCATGGTTAGATATTTATGGCCATATGAAGTTGGAGAACTCTCATGTGTTGTCTAGAAGCCCATAGAAGGTCAAAGAAGTCAAACTATTATAGAAGCTCCTAAAAGAAAGTTGACTAGTCAAAGTGGTTAATCAAGGGTTAAGTGGTTGCAACAAGAAAACAATTAAAAATAATTTAGTGCAACTAGAAGTGGAGAATTTACTATTTGTAGCAAAGTGGGTTAGAAGTGGACAAGTGGTTAGAAGTTGGTTAGCTCCAAAAGAAGGAAGTTGGTTGAATTTGGTTAATTGATAAACCCTAGAAGAAATTACTTGGAGAAATATAAATAAGATAGAAAGGCTCTCTTATGAGAGAATCTCTTGAGTATATTGAAGATCTATGATGGTGAAATATTTCTTGCAGGTACTCATGGTCACATCAGAAGTTACGTAAGTCTAATATTTTGATGGCGAAAGTTTCAGAGGTTTAGAAAACCCTAGTTTTCTAAATGTGCATGCAGGTTGTAGTGAGCTAGGGTGCGTACATACGTGGGTTGCAGTGACCCAGGTCACGTACATACACATGATAAAGGAGATAAGGGCACATATAGTTGGGAAAGACATGGAAGATTTGAGTAAGTGTTGGTGTAAAGTTACTGAAGTCTGAAGCAAGTTCTAGATCAACATTCTACAGGTTCAGATCTGCTATAGAGGTTCTGGTATGGGTAAATATTGTCTTTATTTTCTCATGGTATGGTGAATGCTTGATGCATTCTTTGTATGGTTATATTGATTTCTGAATATGTTAATTGATTGGTTGAGTAGTTTAGTTTTGTTCTGATTGAGAGATATCCATGATCTATGATGGAGTATGGTTGAGGAGCATGCATAGGTTGTTGGATAATATTGGATAATGTTGTGTTTTGTCTATGGTACATATTGGGCAGTGGCAGGAAGTTTGTAGTAACAAGTCACAAGTGGATGTGACAGAGGTAGAAATAATTTAAAGGGAATAAGTTGTGAAGTTTCAGAAACCCTAGTTTTTGAAGGTGTACTCAGGCTGACAGTGGAACATGGCACGTACACACATGTGTTGAAGTATAGGTAGGTCATGTACATACATGAGCTACAATATAAACAGGTCGCATGCATGCTGAAATATTGGATTCTATCTACAAGATGAGTCTTGTACTTGAGGATTGAATTCTTCTTCTCAGTTGGTCCTGCGATTTGCAAGGAGAGTCTTGCATTGAGAGTTGGTTCTCTTGTGGAGTTGTTGCTCTATTCAGTTGTTGTTGAAAAACTCCCAAGGATTGTAGTCTATAATATAAAAGAAACTTATACATATATCTTGTGTTCCTTGTTTTCCTTGTGGTGATGTTTTATTTCTTATGTTTGTTGTTGAGATATGTTTACATACAACTTGTTATAAATGAAAGTAATGAATGTTGAGTAAATGGTGATTGCTAACTGAGGTGTTTTGTAAAGGAGTAAAATAATACCTACACTGATTCACCCCCCCTTCTTAGTGTGGTCGATGTGTATAACAGTTACAAGGGTGTTCCTACTTGTATTCTCTTTTGATCATGGATTTATGCGATGAACAACATATCATTGTAGCTTTAAGACACCAGAATACGTCTCTACCCTGGAAAAAAAGAATTATCCACAGTTTCTTCCAAGGAAAGTGCTCTTATACCACTTGTTAGGTACTAGATCTATTATAATAGCATAAAACAAAAATATTTCATAGAATAATAGTGGAACAAAACAATACATGAAACCATAACACCAAAATAATACATTTATTGATAGGAAACAATGTTCACTTGCCTCTTCGAGGGGAAAACCTCCAACAGAGCAATGCTCTATTACAACAATTCTCAAGACAAAAATTATCATGATCTCGACTCCTATATATACTAAATCTATCTACCACATGAAAAATTTAGAGGAATATCTTCTATAAGTGGAAGATTCTATTAGGTCTTCTTGCATTTGACTTATTCTTCCTTATTACTAGGCATTATTAATATTAGCCTTTATTACATGGAAAATATATTGTTCTACTTACATGAGGGGTTAGGGAGGTTAGGTCCATAAAAAACCCCTAGCCCCTTACATATTGTACCCCAAAACCTTAAACCCCGTAACCACTAAACCATACCCTAAACCCTAATTAAAATCTACATCTGATGTCTACTTCTTCTCTTCTTAACTTACTATCAATTTGTTCATGTTTACATAGAATATATCCATAAAGAAAAAATAATATATTATTTTTCTTCTACATTTAACATATAAACATATACAAAAACAATCTACAATATAAAGACATATAATGAATAACATATCAAGGGACGACATTCATGTTTTCCTTCAAGGTGACCATACTCACTACAATGTTTTTTAGTTGTTTTTTATTAATAGTCTCATTCTATTATAGCCCCTACATTTTTTACAAGGGAAATAACATTTTAGATCACCTAAAGCCTCGACCAATGCACATCTCAAGTCTCGGCCTTGTTCTCCTAGAGGAATGTTATGTGAAATTTTTCCTTACCAAACTTTCAGTGATGATTATCTTAAAAAATAAACATCATTAGTTTAACTATTTGTAATGCAATTAATGATGTAGGAGCATCATCAACATCAAGAGAGTGTGGGGCAAGCGCAACACATTTTGAGCACATGATAAATTGTTTAAAAGTTTTGAAGAGTGGATGCGCCAAAATTAAATGTGATAATTAAGAAGAAGCATACTTATATATTGTAAAGGACCTTGAGCGATCCGCTCTCGTCCATAGTAGGTAGAAAGCATTTATGTAAGTAGGTAGAATTGAATATTAGATTAGACATTTTTAGAAGGAGTGGAGGAAAAACGGATATAGACACCTTCACTTGTATCATTGTAAGATAGAACAGAGGAGAGAGCATATAAGAGAAGAAGAGAGTTGTGTAGTAGACTCCATGTACAGACGTTCTGAATTAATACAAAGAAATGGTGATTCAGGCTCATGGTGTTCATATATTCTCTATGTATGCATCTTTAAATGTTATGCTCTTGAATTTTTTTCTCTTTCTGTCATGCAATTTCTTTTATGCTATGTATGAATGATTTCTTGTTGAGTGTTTGAAATCTGAGAGAGGAAGGGTAAGGAGAATGAGTTTCAATTGTTTCTCTATCTGAGCAAGATTTCCTGCAAGGAGTGCAGTTGAATTGTCCGCAAGGAGTGCGTTGACAAGGACTTCAGAGGGTTGTCTCTGAAAGCTCAGGAGAGGTAGCTTTTGTTATCATTTCCTTAGAGGGCAGCTAGGCACAGGAGCCATGCAAGGTGTTTGTAGGTCGAGGGGAGTCTCATATTTGCGTATATGAGTGAAGCTATTGAGAGACTGTTGTTGCAGAGCATGCGCAAGGTCGAAGAACGCTTAACACTTCAGGTGTTTGGAGGTTGCCGCAAGGAGTGCATGCAAGGATCCTCTTTGAGGCTCGAAGTTGTGAGAAGCTCGGGAGGGGTAAAGCCTTTGAAAACATTGAGGGGAATTGGAAGTTTGTAGCACAAGAGGATAAGTCCAGGGAAGAGTCCTTAGTTTCCTTCGTAGAAATCATTCAAAGGGAACAGACTGATGGTCAGGAATCTGTGGGGAGGATTAGAGAAATCCTGCTAGCTGTCAGATCTACCAGAGAAGCGAGGAGGTTACGGTAGCATGCAAAATTAACTCACAGGAGATCGTGGGCCGTTGGATCCTCGCCCAGTTATCCGTCAACCATCTGATCAGACAGGAGTTGCACAGGGTTTAACCCTGTTAAGTGATTGAAGGTCCCGAAGGGCATCAGGATATCTAAGCATAGGAGTTCATTATATCAGAAATCTAGCGGACAAGAGGTTGGGGAAATCCATAGTGAAACCCTGATACAATCGGAACCGTCCATCTGTCGGGACAGGTGGCAGAAATCGAGAACCATCGGCATATCAGGATTCTCGAGACTAAGGGTCCGAGACCTGTTGAACCCCGAAACCATGAGAGAACCATAGTCATGGATCTCAGGAAGGACGCGTGTCACAATCATCCAACATCAAAGATCTAGACACGAGAGGTTGCATAGGTGAGTGTTTTCGGTTTTGAAATTGGCAAAACCTGAGGGTCAATCTAAACCGTCCATCCTTGAGGACGCATGGTGACAATCGTAATCATCGGGAAAATTTCTGAAAGAGAAGTCATATCTGGATATTGGGATTCGGAGGATCAGGAATCCCATGGACAAAGCGTCCGTGCATTTCGGCATAAGAAAGTCTGAAACCCCGAAGGGAGGTAAGGCTGCGGTCTTATGAGAATAGGTCAAATGACTAGGGGCATAGCCAGGAGGAGCTAAAGAACAAAGGGAGCGCATCGAGATATCGGATATTGGGAATTCGAGGAAGCAAGTGTTTGTGACCTCGGGGATTGGAAAACCCTGAAACCCGATTGTGGTTTTTTGTTGTGAACGGAGAAGGGATTAAGACTAAAGGCTGTAAGGTGCTGGAAAAGACCTGTGGGTCAAATTTAAATAGGGATTCCAGTGGAGAATCGAAGGAGCCACTTCAGCTCGAGGTGAACTTTGAACGATCCTTAAGATCGGGAGGTCAGCGCAAAAACCTTTTGCCGAGGAAAGGGGTGTGACTGCGTCAGTTTGGTATTAGGGAACATAAAGGTTCTTTGCTTTCTATAGCAGAGAAGGAAAAAAAGTCACCATGCCAACAAGGAGAAGAGATAGACAATCACCCAATTCAGAAGAGGAGAGGGAAATGCCAAGGAGAAGGGGTAGACAGATGCAAAATCCATAAATGGAAAGAGAGATGTGTGATCTACTAGCCAGGTGCAAAGACATGGAGACAACTCAAAGATACGCAATCAGTGCTGGGGATCTAAGTGATTCCAAAAGAGAGATCAAGGTTGAACATGAAGAAGAATTTGCAACTGAAGACAAAACAAATGAACGTTTGATCAAAGTTATTGCAAGGATGGGTGCAAGAGCAAAGATGGACATTCTAGTTTACGAGGGAAACTTGAATGCAGAGGAGCTTCTAGACTAGATTAGAGCTTTAGACACATACATTGACTATGAATATGTCGAAGACGAAAAGAAAGTCAAGCATGTTGTCATAAGGTTAAAGGGACATGCAGCATTATGGTGGGATGAACTACAAGCTGACAGATGCTGCAAAGGTAAGCAGAAGATCAAAAGATGGGATAGAATGATCGCAAAGATGAAGGAAAAATTCATCTCTAGAGACTACCAAATCACTATGTTCAGGAGAATGCAGAACCTAATACAGAAGCTGATGTCAGTGAAAGAATACACTAAGGAATTCTATAAGCTGAACATCAGGGCAGGTCATCAGGAGAGCGATGATGAAAAAGTTGCCAGATACATGAATGGCCTGAGATATGATATTCAGGATGAGATGAGCATGGTAACCATCTGAATGGTGGAAGATTCTTATCAGATGGCTCTGAAAGATGAAGAGAAGCTGAGCCAAAAGCAGAGTCAAAGAGGTCGAGGCAGAAGTCATCCCAAAGGCAAGTCAGTTGCCCAGGATAAATATCAGAAGCCCAAGGAAGACTGGAAAAAACCTCAGACTCGAACTGAGAGAGGTGGAACCTCACAGTGAGGGAGATATGTTGAATGGAGAGGAAAACATACTGAACAGAGGGGATATTATGCTGACAACAATACTTTTCCTTGTACTAGAGGTAGAGGAAGAGGAAGAGGTGGAGTAATAACATGCTTCACATGTGGAAAGAATGGAACAAGTATTACAAGTGTCCAGATAAAAAGAAAGAGAAGCTCACATCATCGAAGCACAGAGGTGATATGTTGAGGAAGAAGACGCGGAAGGCGAAAGATCGTTGATGATGTGAAAATCTCTTTTGACACCAGAGAAGGAGGTGGAGAGTTCAATCCAAAGAACCATACTTTTCAGGACTTCTTGCAAGACCAAGGACAGGGTATGCAAGGTCATTGTAGACAGTGGTAGCATGGACAATCTTGTTTCCATAGAGATGGTAGAGAAGCTGGAGCTGGAGATGATTGATCATCCAAGCCCGTATAGATTTTCATGGCTACAAAAGGGACATCAGGTAACTGTCACTAAACAATGTTTAATTGAATTTAAGATAGGAGGATATAATGATAAGATCTTATGTGATGTTATTCCCATGGATGTTTGTCATCTATTGCTGGGTAGACCATGGAAATATGACAGAAATGTGATTCATGATGGGAGAATGAACACATACACCCTAGAGAAGAATGGGAGGACACACATGTTTCTTCCAATTAAGGACAAGGAGGTGAAACCGGAAGTAAGAAACACTGTAATTCTCATGAGTGGGAAGGAACTTCTTACAAAGGTTAAGAATAAGGAAGAACCACAATTCTTTGTGGTCAGGAAACCGAAGATTGTTTTGACCAGCACCAGAGTGGATGATTTACCAGAAGAAATTCAGAAATTGCTGGAAGAGTTCACTAATATAGTAGTGGATGAATTACCTCGTTCATTGCCACCGATCAGAAGTGTGAGTCGTCATATTGATCTCATACTAGTTTTCCAAACAAAGCCACGTACAGATTGATGCCAAAAGAGAATGAAGAGGTCAAAAGATAAGTCCAGGATCTGTTGGACAAAGGTTTGGTTAGGGAAAGCTTGAGTCCATGTGTTGTTCCAACAGTACTCAGTCCGAAGAAAGACGGAGGCTGGAGGATGTGTACTAACTACAGGGCGATTAATAAGATAACCATTAGGTACAGATTTCCATTACCGAGGATGGATGATCTGATGGATTGCTTAAGTGAAGAAAAATTATTTTCAAAGATTGATTTGAAAAGCGGTTATCACCAAATTCGCATGAGAGAGGGTGATGAATGGAAAACAACATTCAAACCAAATGAAGGGTTGTATGAATGGATTGTTATGTCATTTGGCTTAACAAATGTGTCGAGTACCTTCATGAGGTTGATGAATGAAGTCCTAAAGGATTTCATCGGAAAATTTGTAATTGTGTATTTTGATGACATACTGATTTTCAGTAAATCAGAGGCTGAGCATCTGAAGCATTTGTCTATAGTAATGAGGAAACTACAATAGGAGAAGTTGTTGATAAACATGAAGAAATCCTCATTTATGAAGACAGAGCTTATTTACTTGGGATTTGTTATTTCTGTAGACAAGTTGAGGATGGATCCAGATAAGGTGGAGGTAATCAAGAATTGGCCATCACCGAAGAACATTTTTGAGGTGAGAAGTTTTCACGGATTGGCTAGTTTCTACTGAAAGTTCATTAGGAATTTCAGTGGAATTAGTGAAAAGATGATGGATACAGTGAAGAAAAGACATAAGTATTTTCACTGGACAGAAGAGGCTAAGAAGAGTTTTAATCTGTTGAAGAGGAAGATTATGGAACAACCAGTTTTGGTGTTGCCGGATTTTCGAAATACATTTCAGGTGAAATGCGATGCAAGTGGATTTGCAATCGGGGTAGTCTTGAGTCAAGAAGACAGGCTGATAGCGTACTTTAGTGAGAATCTGAATGAAGTGAAAGTGAAATACTCCACTTATGATAAGGAGTTTTATGCTATTATTCAGGCATTGAAGAAATGGAGGCATTACTTGATCCCGAAGGAATTTGTCTTGTATAGTGACAATCATGCATTGCAATTTGTGACTCAATAGGAAAAGTTGAATCAGAGGCATGTCAAATGGATTGAGTATATGCAGAATTTCACATTTGTGATTAAACAAATTTATGGTACTACTAACAAAGTTGTTGATGCTTTGAGCAAGAAGTGTTTGCTGTTGCAAGAGTTCAAAGTCAAAACACTGGGTTTTGATGATCTCAGGGACATGTACGCAGATGATCAGGATTTCAAGGAGGCGTACGAAGAAAATGAGAATCCAGTTCTCAGATATAGAAGCCAATGGTCCGAATACATGATCCAGGAAGGATTACTATTTAAGGGTAATCAACTGTGTATTCTGAAATGCTCCATGAGGGAGAATCTGCTGAAGGAGAAACACAGTGGAGGATTGGCAGGGCACTTTGGACATGACAAGACGTTTGAAAAGATGAATGAGTCATATTTTTGTCCGAGAATGTGAGAAGACGTCAAGATATTCGTAGACAGATGAAAAATTTTCCAGCATTCGAAGGGAAGGAGACATAATGCAGGGTTTTATCAACCATTGCCCATACTTGAGAGGTCGTGGGATGCAATCAGCATGGATTTTATATTGGGGTTTCCAAGAACGCAAAGAGGTTTTGATTCAATCTTTGTGGCGGTGGATAGGTTTTCCAAAATGGCACACTTCATTCCATGTCAGAAAACCAGTGACGCAGCTCACATTGCGAACATGTTTTTCAAAGAGATCATTCAACTTCATGGCTTACCAAGGAGTATAGTTTCAGATAGAGATAAAAAGTTCGTAGGACACTTTTGGAGGACCTTATAGAAAAATATGGGAACTAACTTATCATTTAGTTCATCTTATCATCCTCAGACGGATGGACAGACAGAAGTGGTAAACAAAAGTCTGGGAGACTTACTGAGGAGCTTGGTGACAGAACACCACAGCCAGTGGGACAACATATTACCACAGGCTGAATTTTCTTATAATGATTCAATCAACAGAAGTACGGGGCAGAGTCCATTTCAGATTGTCTATGACATGCAACCGAGAGGAATTTCTGAGCTGAGAGATATAGAAATGAAAGGAACTAGAAGCGCTAGTGCAGAATTTTTCACAGAGGCGATGAAGGAACTTCACGGTAAGGTGAAGGAGCGACTACAGAGTTCAAGCCAGGAATACAAGCGTAGAGAAGATCAACATAGAGGACAACTTCAATTCAAAGTTGGTGATTTGATTCTATCCCATCTGAGAAAGGAAAGGTTCTTGAGGGGAACATATAATAAACTGAAGATGAAGAAAATCGGACCATGTAGGGTCTTGAAGAAATTTGGGGAAAATGCTTATGAGATTGAATTACCCGATGGGATTAGAATTTCTCTGATATTCAATGTCTCATATTTGTACCCATACGAAGCTGAGGAAGCAGGAAAAAGTGATGAACAGTCAGAGGTTCAGTGGAAAAAGCAGATTCTAGTTGCAGAGAAGCCACAAATGGAAAGCATACTAGACAAAAAAATTGGCCAGAAGACTAGAAGAAAACAATATTTTGAATATTTGGTCAAGTGGAAGGGCCATCCAGTTGAATATGCCAGCTGGGTGAATGAAGAAGATATTCAAAAGCATGGACAGACCGTGGGAGAGCTCATGGATAGGAGCCCATGAAAATTTTCAAGCGAGGGAATATTATGCAGGAGCATCGTCAACATCAAGCAAGCGTGGGGCAAGCGCAACACATTTTGAGAACACGATAAATTGTTTAAAACTTTTGAAGAGTGGATGCGCCAAACTTAAATTTGATAATTAAGAAGAAGCATACTTATATATTGTAAAGGACCTTGAGCGATCCGCTCTTGTCCATAGTAGGTAGAAAGCATTTATGTAAGTAGGTAGAATTGAATATTAGATTAGACAGTTTTAGGAGTGGAGGAAAAACAGATATAGACACCTTCACTTGTATCATTGTAAGATAGAACAGAGGAGAGATCATAGAAGAGAAGAAGAGAGCTGTGTAGTAGACTACATGTATAGATGTTCTGAATTAATACAAAGAAATGGTGATTTAGACTCATGGTGTTCATATATTCTCTGTGTATGCATCTTTAAATGTTATGCTCTTGAATGTTTTTCTCTTTCTATCATGCAATTGCTTTTATTCTATGTGTTAGCGTCAGGAGTCACTCCTGGATTGCTTGCAGGAGCAGAGCCCAATGCCCATCAGTTTTATGTCATGATTTAATAAATGAGGGTGATCAAATGGGTAAAGATTCAAGAAGATAAAACTTTGACTCAGGAGACCGAGCCTGGTATGTATGCAGCAAGGGAGGCCTTGATCCAACTTCTGTCAGTGAATGGATTAAAGGGTGACAGAGGGAAGAATTGTGAGAAGGGTGAACAAGACTGCCTCAGGAAATAGGCCTTTGAAAGATTGGGGTCAAAAAAATCAGAAGCCAAGATCCTCTTGGTTCAGAGCTTCGAGGAGCTGAGGGGTGACTCGACTGAATCCTTCAATTCCAAGTCGTTTCAGCGTTGAGAAAATCACAAGAACTGATTAGAAACAATGAGACTATTACAGTGATCCAACCTACATCATCCTATAACAACCACAACTTGACTGTATCCTCCAATTCCGAGTTGTTCTAACATAGTAAACAAAGAGATGGAAGAGAAGCTGACATCCATAAAGTAAGAAATCTCAAATGCCTTATACATTAACCAAAGCGACCAACGCTTCATCAAAACTTTACAATCGGGAGCTTTGCTCAACCATCGATCCTTTACAAAATACAAAGACTGAGTCTATATACTCAGGAAAATTCACCTCACAGAGGTGTGTCTAGTTACCCAAATCTTGGTGTCCCTTCAGTCAAACTCGTATTGATATCATTTTTCAAGCGCCACCTTAACTATGCATGGCTCCTACAAGGAGGGTAGTTGAGGCATTAAGTGTTGGGCTAGCGTTCGTAGACTTCTCTGTCTAGTAAAGAACTTCAGCATGGCTTCTTTGAGAAAATCGACACACAGGACCTCTTCAAGTAGACCGCTTGCCAGACCCCCCCCATTCCCACACTTAATGAATGAAAGGAGGTTTCAACCACCCACTCTTGTTGTTATTTACTCCAGGTGTGAAATAGTATTGAGGTCGGACCCGATGGTGCCTGGACATCGCGATGATCCCCTCTGTAACTGAACTCGGTGCCTTTGGCCTTCTTTACACAACTCCTTTCTTTCTCCAAGTGACCATGGGCTATGACCATGTGCTTATTCCCAAGGTGCTTTAGGCGTTCGCGAATGGAAAGGAGCTAATCCCTACTTTTGAAATCGCGATGAGCGAAACGTCGAGACGGCTCAATCTGGTGCCACGCGTCCTTAAAATTTGATGGCTCTTAACTCTCCCGACGATACTATGGGCCCAGGTCCGGGATTCTCCTGGCACCTCGCGCATCAGAATATAACAAAGCTACTCTTTGTGCCTTGGAGTCGTGATGGGTGAAACATCGACATGGCTCAATTTGCTGCCAGGTGTCCCCCTTTGGATGGATGGCTGAAAATGCTTCGGGATGTCGTGGGCCCCAGTTTTAGCGCTTTCGGCACTGTTGGGGTTCAGGGTTTCGTGATGTTCAAAGACATAAAACCTTCACCCTTTGCACTCACGATTGCCAAAAAGTCGACGTGACCAGCTCTCATGCCACGTGACCCTTTTGGGATGAATGGTTGTCATCCATTCCTGAACATGCTATGGGAGCTATCCATTGCGCTAACCTCAACGCGGCTTTGCTAATCGTGATTTCCTGCCCACCACTGATCTGATCCTTTGGATACATCCTGAACATTGAAATCAGAGCACTCGCTCGCTTTATATATGCCCGAAATGGATTTCTTCTGTGTGCTGCGCTTGGGCGCTTCTCGTGCAACCTACAGACCTAGATATCCCTATATCGTAGACAAGTAATGTTACTAACATTAGGCTCCATGGGGGATAGAGTCATCCCTGTGATGCTCTAAGGACTCATTTTGTAGTTCGAGTGCCTTGTTGTTGGGCTATGGAGTCATTATTAAGCCGAAAAATAAAAAATAAAAATGAAGAAAGAAACAAAAAGGACAATATTTACAAACAAAGGATCCATCTGAGACTCAAACAAAACATTTCTTCATAAAATGCCCATTCACTGGGCTGCTGAAAACTTCTTCACCTTCCAAACCTCGCAACCTGTACATGTTATTTGAGAAAGTCTCAGATATTTTGAAAGGCCCGATCCACAGGGATTCAAATTTTTTGTGCTTTCCCTTATCATGTTTAGGAGCATCCCATTTCGGCACTAGGTCTCCTGCCCAAAATTCTTCCCTCTTGGCCTTCTTATTGAAAACCTGCTTGATCCTCTGCTGTTGATCCTACATTCTATCCATTGCCTACTCCCTAGATTGCTGGACCTCCACTAACTGATGAATCCTTCTGATCATGTTATTAGGCCCCTCCTAATGATCCTGGAGGAATTTTTCTACAGGAATGGCTAAATGAGAAGGGAAAACTGCCTCTGCTCCATAGACTAATTGGAAAGGAGAGGCGCCGATAGATCTCTTTGTGGTCACTCGGTTGGCCCATAGAGAAAATTTCAATTTGGAATGCCAGGCCTTCTTGTTGTCTTCCAACAATCTTTTGATGATTCTTATCAGGCTTTTGTTGGAGGATTCTGCTAAACCGTTGTCCTGTGGATAATACGGGGTGGAGTGAAGCAGTTTGATTCCGAACTACTCATAGAACTTGACTAATGGCTCAGACCCGAAAGCAGCTACATTATTAGTGACAATCTTATTTGGGCAGTCGAACCTTGTGATGAGGTCCTCCAGGAATCCAATGATTACCTTGTGGGAAGCACTCCTGGTAGGGATAGCCTCAATCCACTTGTTAAAGAAATCTATAGTAGTCAGGATCCACCTGTGCTACCCACTGGAAGCAGGGTGAATTTCTCCAATGAAATCTAGGCCCCACTGTTGGAAAGGTCCTGAAACCACCACCGGTTTCAATGACAGAGACTTGAGCTGCTACTTTCCTGCAAATTTTTGACATTTGATGCAAGCTCTGACCTTTTTGCAGATGTCACTGAACACGGTAGGCCAGTAGTATCCATCCTTGAGGATTTTTTGGGTTGTGGCTTTCCATAAATAGTTCCCTCTGCACAGGCCACTATGAAATTCAGCCATGATCATTTCGGCCTCTTGTGGACTCATGCATTTTAAAAGAACCCCCAGGGGGTCTTTCCAATATAACATTTGATTGATCAGGCAATATCTGACTGCCTTGAGCTTCAGAGCTCTTGCTTTGTTCCTTTGCAGGCCATCTGGGGGCCACAACTCTTGCAGAAAGTATATGGCATCCTTATACCAAGGACATCGAGCTAATGGGGGCTCTCTTCGAGGGTCCATTTCAGATAGTCATCTTTGTGGAACTCTTGAGCATTCATTTATGAAACTTATCCCCAGAGCTTGGTAGTTTTCTTCAGCCAACAACTTGGCTAAACCTTGACCTTTGATCAATTTGGTGGGCCTTATTTCGACGTCGAATTCCATAATTTTGGCTATCCATTTACTCCTTCTCCCGTCCATGTCAGGCTGAATAAGAATATCTTTAGCAGTAGTCGAGGGGACATAGGCGATTATTTTTGACTACCGGACGTAGGTTCTAAAAGATTTGAGAGATTTTACTAGAGCATAGGCCTTCTTCTCCATAGTGTCACACCTGATTTTGGCATCCCTGAATGCTCAGTTGAAAGAATCAATAGGCTTCTCTAGCCCAATGTCGTTTGTCTGTAATAGAACAACAACCACTGTGTCAGGTGAGGCAAAGGAAAAAATAAGGAAATCCTTTGAATAGTAGGGACTAATAAGCACGGGGGCTTCAGTCAGGGCCTTCTTTATTTTCTCAAAGGAATGTCGTGATTAAGAAGTCCACCTCACTTCATTTCCTTTCCTTAGCATGGCTTTTATAAGTTTTACTTCCTCAGCAAAGTTAGGCACAAACCTCCTCAGAAAATTGATCTTACCAAGGAAGGATTGAACCTCCTTCTTGGACCTCGGGATTGGTAAGGCCTGTATTCCTTCAACTCTGCTAGGGTTAATCCTGACTCCTTCTGCTGATACTATGTGGCCTAGTAACTTCCCCTCCTGCATGGCGAACATATATTTATTTGGGTTTAAAGAAATGCCAAAACTCCTGCATTTCAGGAAAACCTTCCTGAGATGACAACAATGTTCTTTATCTAACTTTGAAAAAACTATGATGTCATCCAGATAGACGACCACAAATTTATCCTTTTCGTCAATGAAAGTTATGTCCATGGCACACTGAAACATGGCCCCTGCATTCATTAATCCAAACGACATCTTGGCATACATGAATGTGCCCCATGGAGTGGTAAATGTTGTTTTTTCCCTATCCTCAGGCAGAACCGAGACTTGATTGTAGCCAGAGAAACCATCAATCATGGACATCCTGGAAGCTCCTATTACCCTTTACAGTATATGTTCCATATTCAGTAAGTGGTAGTTATCCTTTCATGAGATCCTGTTCAGGTTTCTGAAGTCTACACAGAGCCATATCTCTCCATTCTTTTTCCTTACTGGCACCAAGTTGGCCACCCACTCTGAATATCTCAGTGGCACAATGATCTGAGCTTGAAGCATCTTCTTCACTTCCCTCTCCATGACAGGCATCAACATAGGATTGATCTATCTCAGCTTCTGCCTGAATGGATTTGCCTCCTCTTTTAATGGGATTTTATGCTTGATGACAAATATGTCATAGGTTTTGAGGTATTCATAGTTCCAAGCAAAAACATCAGCAAATTCCCTCAAAAGTCCAATGTATTCAGACCTCTGCTCCTTTGTTAGACTTCTTGACAATTTGAAAAACTTGGGATCACTCTCGGTCCCAATGTTGCACTGAGTAGTACCAGTGTCATCCTCTGAGGTCTCTCCTATTAATGACACATCATTTCTATCAAAAAGCCTTTCCAAAAGAACCAGTCCTCTTGGAATATGATTGCTGGGCAACTGCACAATATTACGATATGCAATCGTATTCAGAAAATTACCCCCACCAACCTTTTCTTCAAAGACAGAGTCTTGGTCGATGTGCATCTTTGAAAATTCTTCGACAGTCTCCAAGAACTTCTTGATATCGAGATCATCCTCGAATACCTTCCAATGTTTGACATTGTCAGGTATGGAGGGCCTATATTTCACTTCCACATCATATATGAATTTAGGCGGCAAGGGTACTTTGAAATTACTTGCTGATGTAGCCAAGGAATCTTCCATCATGTTCTCCTCTCTTGGGATGAAAAAAATGTTAAATGCCCAGAAGAAACTATCAACTAGGTCCCACACCTCATTTCTGTAGCTTCCGAGTCGAGGATGATTAGCCCAATAAGCGTTTCTGATCTGTTGGACTACCAAATCTGCATCACTGAACACTGCTACCTCCTGAATTCCCATTTCCTTTGCGGCTCTTAACCCTAGGACAAGAGCTTCATACTCTGCCACATTGTTGGTAGCTTTAAATTCGAATTTGTATGACAGAGATATGGTTTCCTGAGCAAGTGACACAAATACCACCCCAACTCCCGCACCTTCCCTGGAAGAGGCTCCATCAAAGAACATTTTCCAGACGGGGGTGATGGAGGGAGGACGTTTAGGGGAAATGGTGGGCTGCTTTCTGAGTTTGAGAGGAGGCTCGGGGGCATGGGTGAGTTGTAGTAAACTGAATCCTAAATCAGCGTCCAAGGCAAAGATGGGATGATTGGTAGGGTTGGCTTCATCGCTGATTATGTAGGCCAGTTGGGCTTCTCTATATAGCCTTCTATGCTCTCCTCCAAAGAATGGGATAGTAGCATATGTGAGGTCCATCTGCAAGGTCCCCCCTAGTCTTTTTATCCAATATCTTGATAACAACATACTGAACTTGGGGGGTACATCGGCCACTACAATATCCATGACCACACTTTTCATGGGCAACTGAAACAAGGTCACGACTAGGTCTTTGATAACTCCTAGACACTGAACTTTCTTGGAGTCAAATGAATAGAGGTCATGATAAGCTCGGGTGACTTCTAGTCCTAACTCTTCCATGAAAGTTTTGGGCATAAGGTTGTGAGAAGCCCCTGAATCCATCAAGCAATTGTGCAGTACCTTGTCATGTATGTTCAGGGAAGTGTAGAAAGGAGGGGATGAGTCATTCATGTCTTCTACCATAGGACCTAAAATAACAGCAGGCTTTTCCTCTTGCAAGTTGATGGAGTCTGTGGGAAGGCATGAGGATTCAGACTGTAATAGCTCAGAGAAGCATTTTTTGAATTCTTCATGTTTAATTAGTTCCGTCAGGGGCACAGGGATTCTAATGTTTTGAATCTCATGCTCGAAATTAAAAGAATATGTAAGCTTGGGAATTTCTCTTATTTCAGGAACATGACCCTAGAAAATGGGAGAGAGGGGTTGAGCCTTCTTACCTCTGTTTCTGTCCGATACTTCATTAACAGGCTTCTCTGTTCTAGCAGACCACTCAGGAACATCAGGTGCTGTTGTCCCTTTTTTAGACCTCAGATTATATCTACCTTGGCTGCCACTAGCCTTGTCTCCCTTGCTGAATTCATTTAGTTGATTTTCCATGAGAGACTCCTTGTATGCTGATTGAGTGAGATGAGGAAAAGGAGGTGTGTCTTCGAAGCAATGGATTTCAAGATCCAATTCCTCTATTCCTTCTTGTTCCTCCTCGGCCACGAAATGGTTTTGAAAAGGGGCCTGAATTTTCTGGTCGTATCTGTCTCTTCCCTTTTCTCTCTGTATAGTTGGGGGAGTTATATTGTTTGGCCTCCTGAAACCTCCTTTGTTTTTGGTGTTTTGAGGGCCCCTGTATGATTTTATTCCCTCCACCTTCATTTTCTCCATCTCTGCAGATAGAGACTTCACCAGCTTGGTCAATTCGTCCACTTGAGGGTGGGGCACCGACGGACCAGAAGTTGAGGCTTCAGATCTTCCCTTTCTCCTGTCTGCATCAACCTTGTTCCTCAGTCTGTCTGTTAAGGTCCTAACCCGCACATAGGTAGATTATTGTATTTGGATGTAATAAAGGTCAATATTAATAAGACCTTTCAATAAAATAGAATAAGGCGGATGTAAGAAGACCTAATAGAAGCTTCTGCTTCTAGAAGGATCTTCCTCTAG
>JZKD02S0891761.1:204473-217743 GCA_000966675.3 Picea glauca | reverse complement strand
TCTTTTTAGTATAAATAGGAGTCGAGGGTATGAGAACCCTAGCTTGGATATTATTGTAACAGAGTGCTGCTCGATTGGAGGTTGCCCCCTCGAAGAGGCTTGTGAACATTGCTATATGAATCAAGTGCTATTTCTGTTCAAGTGCTATTTTTGTTGCTATTTCATATATCATTTCTGTGTGTTGTGAAGATTATGCTAGATATTTTACTGTTATTCTATTATTTCTAGCATTTCGTTCCTGTTCTGCATATTTTATATATCTGGTATATTGCACTGTTAGCTGCTAATACATTAAATTCCACCTCTATGGCTGCATATTTCATTTGAGCTAAGGAGGTGGCTCTTCTTTCTCTTAATAAGAGACAGAAATCGGGACCAAACGCACTAGCATAAGAAATTTTGGCCGAGGCTTCTGAGGGCTTTATTTCAGTAGGAATCTTATTATACATCTTATTGAATCTTTTGGAGAAGTCAGAGACAGACGCTCCATCCATATTCTTCAAAGACCCAAACTCTGTTATGTAATATATGAAATCCTTCCTATCTCCCCACTGCCTCAGGAAAGCACTATCCAGAGCTTCGATCCTAGCAATAGATCTGGGGGCCAGTCCTCTAAACCATTTTCTCACCTCACCATACAAGCTCTGGACAAAGACTCTCATCCAGACATCTTCATTTTCAATGTTGAGGTTGTCTGCATAACTATAGAAAGCATCCAGGTGCTCTTCAGCGGTTATGTCTCCTTCCCCAGTGAACTTGGGCATATACTTCAAGTAGTCTCCAGCAGGGAGAGGATTCATAGGATGGGGTAGGATTAAGGGAGCATATCTAGCAGCGACTATGGAATCCACTCTATTCAGAGGGGGATTAGCACCAGCCATAGGAATATTAGGTGGAGGAGAACCTGGAGGAGAAGGAGTTCGCGAAGGGGCTACTAGGAATGAGTCTCGAAGTGGAGTGGGAAACAAGAGAGGATTTAAGGAGAAAGCTAATGAGCTCAAGTCAACATGTGTTTTTATTTATGCAGGAGTGGGGAAATCTTTTGTAGTCCTGGGTCTATGCCAAGGTACAACTTCAGAGGAGAGGGGAGTGACAAGGATTTCTCCCTCCAATCCCAGACTAGGAGGGGAAAACTTAGTAGGAACACTCCCAAAATTCAGGAAACGAGAAACCTCTGAAGGAGGTCTATTGAGAAACTAAGGAGGAAAAAATGGAGTTCCTATAGAAGGATATGGAATATTACCGAGTTCGGCGATGAAATCTTCTTCTTTAGAGTTCTTTCCTCTTCTGAGAACCACCTATAGATCAGTTTCAGGTGTAGCTAGAGGCAGCTGTGGATGAGACCGCGTGTGTCTGCCTCTGAAAGCCACAATTAATAGAGCAGGTTCTCCCCAGCAAAGTCATCACAATGGAGTCTCCAGGTGCACAGTAGAAATCCTAAAAGGCTCTGATACTCGATGCACCTTCAGAATTAGAGGGTAAATGTCGTTCAATCCCGGGGAAAGTTTTCAACTTCGTCCCCAGCAATGGCGCCATAAATGTTAGCGTCAGAAGTCACTCCTGGATTGCTTGCAGGAGCAAAGCCCAACACCCATCAGTTTTATGTTACGATTTAATAAATGAGGGTGATAAAATGGGTAAAGACTCAAGAAGATAAAACTTTGACTCAGGAGACCGGGCCTGGTATGTATGCAGCAAGGGAGGTCTTGATCCAACTTCTGTCAGTGAATGGATTAAAGGGTGATAGAGGGAAGACTTGTGAGAAGGCTGAACAAGAATGCCTCAGGAAATAGGCCTTCAGAAGCTTGGGGATGAAAAAATTGGAAGCCAAGATCCTCTTGGTTCAGAGCTTCGAGGATCTGAGGGGTGACTCGACTGAATCCTTCAATTCCAAGTCGTTTCAGTGCTGAGAAAATCACAAGAACCGATTAGAAACAATGTGACTATTACAGTGATCCAACCTACATCATATTATAATAGCCACAACTTGACTGGATCCTCCAATTTTGAGTTGTTCTAACACAGTAAACAAAGAGATGGAAGTGAAGATGACATCCATAAAGTAAGAAATCTCAAATGCCTTATACATTAACCTGAGCGACTAGCGCTTCATCAAAACTTTATAATCGGGAGCTTTGCTCAACCATCAATCCTTTATAAAATACAAAGACTGAGTCTATATACTCAGGAAAATTCACCTCACAGAGGTGTGTCTAGTCACCCAAAGCTTGGTGTCCCTTCAGTCAAACTCGTACTGATATCATTTTTCAAGTGCCACCTTAACTAAGCATGGATCCTGCAAGGAGGGTAGTTGAGCCATTAAGTGCTGGGCTAGCATGCGTAGAGTTCTCTGTCTAGTTGAGGACTTCGGCATGGCTTCTTTGAGAAAATAGACACATAGGACCTCTTCGAGTAGACCGCTTTCCAGGCCCCCCATTCCCACACTTAATTAATGAAAGGAGGTTTCAACCACCCGCTCTTGTCGTCATTTACTGTAGGCGAGAAATAGTATTGAGGTCAGACCCGACGATGCCTGGACATCGCGATGATCCCCTCTATAACTGAACTCGATGCCTTTGTCCTTCCTTACACAACTCCTTTCTTTCTCCAAGTGACCACGGGCTGTGACCACGTGCTTATTCCCAAGGTGCTTTCGGCATTCGCGAATGGGAAGGAGCTAATCCCTACTTTTGAAATCGCGATGAGCAAAACATCGAGACGGCTCAATCTGGTGCCACGCGTCCTTCAAATATGATGGCTTTTAACTCTCCCGATGATACTGTGGGCCCGGGTCCAGGAATCTCCTGGCACCTTGTGCAACGGAATATAATAGAGATTCTCTTTGTGCCTTGGAATCGCGATGGGTGAAATGTCGAGATGGCTCAATTTGCTGCCAGGTGTCCCCCTTTGGATGGATGGCTGAAAATTCTTAGGGATGTCGCGGGCCCCAATTTCTATGCTTTCGGTGTTGTCGGGGTTCAGGGTTTCGTGATGTTCAAAGACATAAAACCTTCACCCTTTTCACTCATGATTTACAAAAAGTTGATGTGACCAACTCTCGTGCCACGTGCCCCTTTTGGGATGAACGACTATCGTCCAATCCTGAACATGCTATGGGCGCTATCCATTGCGCTAACCTCGGTGCGTCTTTGCTAATCACAATTTCCCAACCACCGTTGATATGATCCTTTGGATACATCCTGAACATTGAAATCAGAGCACTCGCCTGCTTGATCTAGGCCCGAAATGGATTTCTTTTGTGTGCTACGCTTGGGCGCTTCTCATGCAACCTGCAGACCCAGATATCCCTATGTCATAGACAAGTAATGTTGCCAACACTATGTATGATTGATTTCTTTTTGATTGTTTGAAATCTGAGAGAGGAAGGGTAAGGAGAATGAGTTTCAATTGTTTCTCTATCTGAGCAAGATTTCCTGCAAGGAGTGCAGTTGAATTGTTTGCAAGGAGTGCGTTGACAAGGAGTTCAGAGGGTTGTCTCTGAAAGCTTAGGAGAGGTATCTTTTTTTCTCATTTCCTTAGAGGGAAGTTAGGCACAGGAGCCATGCAAGGTGTGCATAGGCCGAGGAGAGTCTCAGAGTTGCATATCTGAGCGAAGCTACTGAGAGACCGTTGTTGTAGAGAATGCGCAAGGTCGAACAGTGCTTAACATTTTAGGTGTTTGGAGGTTGTTGCAAGGAGTGCGTGCAAGGATCCTCTTTGAGGCTCGAAGTTGTGAGAAGCTCAGGAGGAGTAAATCCTTTGAAAACATTGAGGGGCATCAAAATTTTGTAGCGCAAGTGGATAAGTCCAGGGAAGAGTTCTTAGTTTCCTTCGTAGAAATCATTCAAAGGGAAGAGACCGACATTCAGGAATCTGTGGGGAGGATTAGCGAAATCCTGCCAGCCATCAGATCTGCCACAGAAGCAAGGAGGTTACGGTAGCGTGCATAATTCACTCACAAGAGATCGGGGTCATTGGATCCTCGCCCAGTTATCCGTCAACCATCTGATCAGAGAGGAGTTGCACAAGGTTTAACCCTGTTAAGTGATTAAAGGTCCCGAAGGGCATCGGGATATCTAAGCATCGAAGTTCGGGATATCGAAAATCCAGCAGACAAGAGGTCGGGGAAATCCATAGTGAAACCCTGATACAATCAAAACCATCCATCTATCGGGATAGGTGGCATAAATTGAGAACCATCGGCATATCGGGAGTCTCGAGACTAAGGGTTTGAGACTTGTTGAACCCCAAAACCGTGAGAGAACCACAACCATGGATCTCAGGAAGGACACGTGTGGCGATCATACAACATTGGAGATCCGGACACCAAAGGTTGTGTAGGTGAGTGTTTTCGTTTTTGAAATTGGCGAAACCCAAGGGTCAATCTGAACCGTCCATCCTTGAGAATGCATGGTGACAATCGCGATCATTGGGAAAATTCCTGAAAGAAAGTCATATTGGGATATCGGGATTCCGAGGATTGGGAATCCCATAGACAAAGCGTCTGTGCATTTCGTCATAAGAAAGTCTGAAACCCCGAAGGGAGGTAAGGCTGCGGTCTTATGAGAACAAGTCACATGACTAGAGGCATAGCCAAGAGGGGCTAAAGCACAAAGGGAGCGCATCGGGATATCGGAGATCGGGAATTCGAGGAAGCAAGTGTTTGTGACATCGGGGATTGGAAAACCCCAAAACCCGATTGTGGTTTTTTGTTGTGAACGGAGAAGGGATTGGGCCTAAAGGCTGTAAGGTGCCAGAAAAGACCTGTGGGTCAAATTTAAATAGGGATTCCAATGGAGAATCGAAGGAGCCACTTCGGCTCGAGGTGAACTTTGAACGATCCTTAAGACCGGGAGGTCAGCGCAGAGACCTTTTGCCGAGGCAAGGGGTGCGGCTACGTCAATTAAAAAAATAAAAAATAATTGTATTCTAACCTAAAAATATCCATTATAACCTCTGCAAACCATCACTATTATATAAATAACTTTGAATGTCTTTAATATTTAAAACTTTTTTAATTATGTATCGCACTTTTGTTGGACTTCCGACGGATGTTGACCAAAGAGACGTTGCTTAAAGAACAAAAATAGAGACTTTGTCAAACGTCAATACACATCATTAACCTAGTCAACCATAGAATAGATGACGATTGTTGACCTGGTAAACCATCAGATATCCGACGATATTCTATTTTATCGGATAGTTGACGAACGTTGGGGATTTGTTTTTTAAAATACAAAAAATGCAAGTAAAATATGATAGTACGACCGATTTTGTCCATTTTGTTGGAGTACGGCGTCATTTTTTCCACCCATATGTAGTAGTGAGTGTGACCTCAATGTGTTTCCATCACGCAAAAACTCCTGAAGGGAAGTGTGGTTGCATTCCTCTATTAAGATTAGTTGCTTCTCATCATGGAAACAACCCTTTAGTGCTTGCACATGCTTACAAGCACTTAGAGAGTTCTCCAAACACCACCAAGGTCATTGAACTTCATGCACCACTCTCTGGAACATCTCCAAGAAGGGTTTCTTTGATGCAGGAGCATCGCCAACTCATCAAGCGAGCCAACACATCAAGCGAATATCAGCTGGATAAACAAACCCAAAATTTTTGAAGTGCTTTGGAATTGTAGTGCAAGTCTTTAATGAACCATTTTATGGATGCGCATTGTATGTTGTATTGGACCTTGAGACTTAAGCTCTCGTCCTTTGGTAGATAGTCGGCATTTAATAGATTTAATGCTAGTAGATAGAATATTTAATTCTAGATTTGATAGCTTTAGAGTGCAAGAGGGAAACGGGATCTAGACACCCTCATTGTATCATTGTAACATAATCAAGAAGAAAGAAGAGAAGAGCATGTAGGGAATACTGTATGAAGAACACCCATGTACAGATATTGAATTCAAAATCCATGGTTATGTGTCTATTCTTTGTGTATTGATGTTATGCTCAGGACTGTTTTCTTTCTTGTTATGCATTTGCTTTGTATATGCTGTGCATGTGATTTCATGTTTCAAACTGAAGTCTGAAAGGGAGAGAGAGTGAGGTTCAATTGTTTCTCTATCTAAGCCAGGAGATTCCTGCAAGGGGTGTAGTTGAATTCATCTGCAAGGAGTGCGTTGATGAAGGATCAGTTGTCTAACTCTTGTTCTCATTCACCAAGAAGTGGATTTGGTTTGTTGAAGTCATGCAAGGAGTGCGTAGGCTGAAGAAGAAGTCTTAGTTGTGAATCTGAGTAGAGGAAATTTAAGACTACTGCTGTAGGAGTTGCGCGGAGTCGAAGAGGTTCGAACACTTGAAGTGTTTACAGGGTTATCGCAAGGAGAGCGTGCAAGTCCCTCTAAAGGAATCAGAGTGGAAAATCTCAGGAAGGATAGGCCTCTGAGTCGCTGAAGATCAGCGTAGATAAGTGCGACTTGAAGTTGCAAGAAGCGTCGCAGGTTGGCAAAGCGGCGAAGGAATCTCGTGGAAAGATACTCTTTTTCATATCGTGGATTATATAAGGTGGAACAGATGGTCAAAATACTCTGAGGAGACTTCGCGAAGTCCAAGGATCATCAGATCTTGCATAGGTGCAAGGAGGTTACAGTGAGAAGGTTCTGAAGTGGAGAGAAGATAGGAGCCATCCATCTAAGGAGGACAGGTGGTAGAGATCGATGATCTCACGAACTCGAGAGTTCGTAGGGTGAATGCCCAATTATTTGGTGTTAAAATTCGCGAGACACGAGGTCACGAAGCATCGAAGTGGCGAGAGGTTGTGAGCTGTCCATTTGAAGAGGACAGGTGTTAGAGATCGATAGGTCTCGCAAAATCGGGAGCTCGCAGGGTGAGAGCCCAAGTATTGGGTATTCAAAGTCATTAGGACGTGATAAGCGAGAAGGTGAATAGCCGTTGGATCCAGATCACGGGGGGACTGTTGGATCTGCACGTGGGATCGTGCATCAAAGCCTGTGGGAAAAGGCTTGAGAACTTGGCCACGGAAATTGCAAAGTTGCGAGGGAGCGAGATCGTGAGTTTCGACATCTCGGATATCGAGAGTCGACGAGGAAGTTATTCAACCTCGCGAGTAGAGAAGTCGCGAGTGGTGAGATCGCAATAGCGTGGAAGTCCCGATAGAAGTGGCGTGTGTGGACGGGTCAAGTCACATGTGCACATCGGAGTTTCAGTGCCTCGGATATCGGAGGTTGGAGAACCAAAAGTTTGGTATCACGAGTAGCGAGGTTGCGAGTAGTGAAATCCCTCAGGGAAAAGTCAGCGAGTTGACTGACCATCAGGTCTCGGGGATCCAAGAACCTAGTGTTCAACCTTTGAACTTGCGAGGTCGCGAGTTTTGATCCTTCGAGAAGTTAAGGAAGGGGATCACGCGACGAAGAGAATCTGTGGGTAGGAATATTCCTGATAGGGAATTAGGAGAACCTTTGAGTTCTTCGGACTGAGAAGAGAGGAAGGTATTGTGTAAGTGGATGTGTCATGAGGGTGTGTGCTGTGTCAGAGTGGTATTAGAGCTGATATCTTGTCTGTATGTTTCAGGTAGGAGGAATGAGGAAGGAAATAAGCACTCTGATACACAAAAAGTGGTATCAGAGCGAGAAAATCTCTCTGTTTTCTGTGGCAGAGAAGAAGAAAGAAAGAATTTCACCATGCCACCGAGGAGAGAAAGACAATCACCCGATATAGAGGATAGGGGAAACCAGAGAGGCAGAGGGAGACAAGCCCAGAATCCAGAGATGGAGAGGCAGATACATGATCTCCGAGCGAGATTAGAAGATATGGAAGCAGTGCAGAGACGCACAGCCAGTGCTGGAGATCTGAGTGACTCCGAAGGTGAAGTTGAAGCTGAACCACAAGGAGAAGTTGCAGCTGAAGATGCAGCCAACGATTGATTAATTAAAGCTATCGCCTGGATGAGTTCAAAAACGAAAATGGACATTCCAGTCTATGAGGGAAATTTGGATGCAGAAAATCTTTGAGATTGGATCAGAGCTCTTGACACCTACTTCGATTATGAGGATATCGAAGAGGATAAGAAGGTTAGGCATGCTGTCACAAAATTGAAGGGACACGCAGCATTATGGTGGGACAAACTTCAAGCAGATAGGCATTCCAAAGGCAAGCAAAAGATTAAAAGCTGGGATCGAATGATTGCAAAGATGAAGGAAAAATTCATCCCAAGGGATTATCAAATCACACTGTTCAGGAGAATGCAGAACCTGAGACAGAAGTTGATGACAGTAAAGGAGTATACTGAGGAATTCTACAAGCTCAATATCAGAGCAGGTCATCGGGAGAGCGATGATGAAAAAGTTGCCAGGTATATGAATGGCTTAAGATACGATATCCAGGATGAAATGAGTATGACAACCATCAGAACGCTGGAGGATGCCTATCAGATGGCATTGAAAGTTGAGGAAAAGCTAAGCCGTAAACCAGCATAGCGAGGCTGAGGTAGGAGCCAATCAATAGGTAAGTCAGTTTCCCAAGATAAGTTCCAGAAATCTAAGGACGACTGGAAGAAGCCTCAGACGAGAACAGAAAGAGGTGGAAGTTCACAGCGAGGCCAGCACGCTAAATAGCGAAGGCAGCAGACAGAAAAGAGTGGAGGATATGCTGATAATAACACATTTCCTCGTACACATGCTTCATCACATGCTTCATCACATGCTTCATGAGTCATCACATGCTTCATGTGTGGAAAGAATGGACACAAGGCAGTTGACTATCCATATAGGAAGAAGGATGGAGGAGAAGCTCACATCGCCGAGGCACAGAGGCGAGATGCTAAGGCAGAAGACGTAGAAGACAGAAGGTCGTTGATGATGCGTAAAGTTCTATTAACTCCCGAGAAGGAGGTGGAGGAAACAGCTCAAAGAAACAGACTTTTCAGAACTGCATGCAAGACCAAAGATAGGAAATGCAAGGTTATCGTGGATAGCGGAAGCACAAACAATCTCGTTTCAACCGAGATGGTGGAGAAACTAGAGCTGGAAACAACTGATCACCCGAGTCCATACAAAGTCTCATGGCTACAGAAGGGACATCAGGTAATTTTCACTAAACAGTTCTTAGTTGACATCAAGATAGGAGGATATAATGATAAAATACTCTGTGATGTTATTCCTATGGACGTATGTCATTTATTGCTAGGCAGACCATGGGAATATGATAGGAACGTAGTTCATGATGGGAAAATGAATACGTATAATTTGGAGAAGAATGGAAGAACACATATGCTACTTCTGATTAAAGATAAAGAAGTAAAAATAGAACCGAGAAATACTGTACTTCTCATGAGTGGGAAGGAACTTCTAGCGGAAGTAAAGAAGAAGGAAGATCCACAATTCTTTTTGGTCAGGAAACCAAAAATTGTTTTGACCAGCACAAGAGTGGATGATTTACCGGAAGAAATTCAGGAACTTCTAGAAGAGTTCACAGACATTGTGGTAGACAAATTACCTCATTCGTTGTCGCCGGTGAGGAGTGTGAGTCATCATATAGACCTCATACCAGGAGCCAATTTTCCAAATAAATCTGCATACAGGTTGACGCCGCAGGAGAACGAAGAAGTTAAGAGACAGGTGTAGGAACTATTGGATAAAGGACTGATCAGGGAAAGTTTAAGTCCATGTGTCGTTCCAACGGTACTGAGTCCAGAGAAATATGGAGGTTGGAGAATGTGCACTTATTCCATATCCATTAACAAGATAACCATCAGGTACAAGTTTCCATTGCCACGGATGGATGACTTGATGGACTGTTTAAGTGGAGCAATTTTTTTTTCAAAGGTTGATTTGAAAAGCGGATACCATCAGATTCTCATGAGGGAAGGCGATGAATGGAAGACAACCTTCAAAACCAATGAAGGGTTGTATGAATGGCTAGTCATGCTATTTGGCTTGACGAATGCAGCAAGTACCTTCATAAGGTTGCTGAATGAAGTGCTAAAAGAATTCATTGGTAAGTTTGTCATTGTTTATCTGGATGACATATTGATTTTCAGCAAAACAAAAGAAGAACATCTGAAGCATTTAGCTGCAGTAATGAGGAAGCTACAGCAAGAGAAGTTATTGATCAACATGAGGAAATCTTCATTTATCAAGACAAAACTCATTTACTTGGGGTTTGTCATATCGGCAAATGAATTAAAGATGGATCCATGTAAAGTGGAGGTAATTAAAAATTGGCCATCACCAAGGAATATTTTCGAGGTGAGAAGTTTTCATGGACTGGCTAGTTTCTATCGGAAATTCATCAGGAATTTCAGCGGAATTAGCACAGAGATGATGGATACTGTCAAGAAAAGACATAAATATTTTCATTGGACTAAAGAGGAAGAGAAAATCTTCAATCTGTTGAAGCGAAAGATTACAGAACAGTTGGTTTTGGTGTTGTCGGATTTTATGAAAGTGTTTCAAGTAAAATGTGACGCAAGTGGATTTTCCATAGGAGTGGTCTTGAGCCAGGAGGACAGACCAATTGCATATTTCAGAGAGAAGCTGGATGAGGAAAAAGTAAAGTACTCCATGTATGACAAAGAATTTTATGCTATCATACAGGCGTTGAAGAAGTGGAGGCATTACTTGGTCCCAAAAGAATTTGTTCTGTATAGTGATAATCATGCATTACAGTTTGTGACTCAACAGGAGAAGTTGAATCAGAAACATGCTAAATGGGTAGAGCATATGCAAAATTTTACATTTTTAATTAAACACATTTCAGGTACTGCTAACAAAGTGGCTGATGCTTTGAGCAGGAAGTGTTTGTTGCTGCAGGAGTTCCGGGTCAAAACATTGGGTTTTGAAAATCTTAAGGACATGTATGTAGGTGATGCAGATTTTGCAGAGGCATATGAGGTAGCTGAGAATCCAGTCCTCAGAGACAGAAGCCCATGGTTGGATTACATGATCCAGAATGGACTGTTATTAAGAGGAAATCGGCTATGCATTCCAAAATTCTCCATGAGGGAGAATCTACTAAAAGAGAAGAACAGTGGTGGATTGGCAGGGCATTTTGGCCACGACAAGACATTTGAAAAGCTAAGTGAAGCATACTTTTGGCTAGGGATGCGGTCAGAAGTCAAGACATTTGTTGACAAATGTAGAATTTGCCAGCATTCAAAGGGCAAGAAGCAGAATGCGGGATTCTATCAACCATTGCCCACACGAGAGAGGCCATGGGATGAAATCAGCATGGATTTCATATTGGGATTGTCGAGGACACAAAGAGGACATGATTCCATCTTTGTGGTGCTTGACAAGTTTTCCAAAATGGCACATTTTATCCCATGCTAGAAAACTAGCGATGCAACTCATATCGCAAATTTGTTCTTCAAAGAGATCGTTAGACTTCATGGTTTACCCAGAAGTATAGTATCAGACAGGGATACAAAGTTCATTGGACATTTCTGGAGGACACTCTGGAAGAAGATGGGAACTAACTTGATGTTTATTTCTGCCTATCATCCTCAGACGGATGGGCAGACAGAGGTGGTAAACAAAAGCCTGGGAGACTTACTCAGAAGCTTGGTAACAGAGCACCATAGCAGTTGGGACAACGTGTTGCCACAAGCAGAGTTTGCATACAACGACTCAGTGAATAGAAGCACAGGAAAAATTCCATTTGAGATTGTATATGGCAGGCAGCCAAGAGGAATATCTGAACTGAGGGATTCAGAGCAGATAATAGCAAAAAGTGCAAGCGCTGAAGAATTCGCAGAGGCGATGGAAGAACTTCACAGCAGGGTGAAGGAGCTATTACTGGAATCAAGCCAGGAATATAAGCACAGAGCGAATCAGCATCGGAGACAACTTCAGTTCGAAGTTGGTGATCTAGTTTCGGCACATCTGAGGAAGGAAAGGTTCCCAAGGGGAACATACAACAAGCTGAAAATGAAGAAAATTGGGCCATGCAGAGTCCTAAAGAAGTTGGGAGAAAATGCTTATGAAATTGAGTTGTTGGATGGAATCGAAATATCTCCGACATTCAATGTCTCAGACTTATATCCATATAAGGCAGAGGAAACAGGAGCTAGAAGTGATGAACAACCAGAGATCCAGTGGCAACAGCAGATGTCGATTGCAGAAAAGCCACAAATGGAGCGTATACTTGACAAGAGGGTGAGAAAAAAGATCGGGCGGAAGCAATACTTTGAGTATCTGGTTAAATGGAAGAACCATCCAGTGGAAGATGCCAGCTGGGAAAGTGAAGCAGAAATTCAAAAGCATGGACATACCATGTAGGAGCTCATGGATAGGAGCCCATGAAAGTTTTCAAGCCGAGGAATATGATGCAGGAGCATCGCCAACTCATCAAGCGAGCCAACACATCAAGCGGAGATCAGCTGGATAAACAAACCCAAAATTTTTGAAGTTCTTTGGGATTGTAACACAAGTCTTTAATGAACCATTTTATGGAGGCGTATTGTATGTTGTATTGGACCTTGAGCCTTAAGCTCTCGTCCTTTGGTAGATAGTCGTCATTTAATAGATTTAATGCTAGTAGATAGAATATTTAATTCTAGATTTGATAGCTTTAGAGCGCAAGAGGGAAACGCGATATAGACACCCTCATTGTATCATTGTAACATAATCAAGAAGAAAGAAGAGAAGAGCATGTAGATAATACTGTATGAAGAACACCCATGTACAGATATTGAATTAATAGAAGGAAGCTTTGATTCAAATCCATGGTTATGTGTCTATTCTCTGTGTATTGATGTTATGCTCAGGAATGTTTTGTTTCTTGTTATTCATTTGCTTTGTATATGCTGTGCATGTGATTTCATGTTTCAAACTGAAGTCTTAAAGGGAGAGAGAGTGAGGTTCAATTGTTTCTCTATCTAAGCCAGGAGATTTCTGCAAGGGGTACAGTTGAATTCATCCGCAAGGAGTGCGTTGATGAAGGTTGAGTAGTCTAACTCTTGTTCTCATTCACCCAGAAGTGGATTTGGTTTGTTGAAGCTGTGCAAGGAGTGCGTAGGCTGAAGAAGAAGTCTTAGTTGTGAATCTGAGCAGAGGAAATTTAAGACTGTTGTTGCAGGAGTTGCGCGGATTCGAAGAGGTTCGAACACTTGAAGTGTTTACAGGGTTGTCGCAAGGAGCGTGTTGAGTCCATTTTTGTGCTTCCATAAACCATACTTTTGCTTCTTTATTTGCCCATTTTTCCTTCATTTTATTCTACATTTCCCATGAAACAGCCTATCCAAGGTATATTTGTCATCCTTTAACTTCAGAATTGAATTTTCTAAATTTTTGCATTAAAATTGGAAA
>JZKD02S0891761.1:152003-193695 GCA_000966675.3 Picea glauca | reverse complement strand
TCTGTACATTTCTTTCATTAATAGAAATTGTGTATTACTGTATCTCTGTGTTTATGGTTTCATCTCTGATATATTTCTGTTATATTACTGGATATACGCGATATCTCTGTGCATTCTTTATTATATCTCCGCTCTCATTTCGTGCCGAAAATAATCCGGATCAGATTATGTTCAGATTATCATTGATTCTTTTGATGTTTATTGTGTGTATATATTATGTTATTTTCAAATTAATGTATATTTTCTATTTTCATATCTATTGAGTTACACTACACAAGATTTCCTGTGCTCCTATATTTTTTCTATCAAATGATGAGAATCCAAGATCCATGACAATTTCTCTGGAGAACCAATACAACATAGTTAAGTACTCTTCATTTCCCAATTAAAGTAAAACAACAATATTTCTCTTGGCATTCAGATCACAATTCTCTTTCAAATTAGCACCCTCTATATGTTGGGAGGTTTAAAATAGACAATATCTGGTTAGCCTTGACTGTAGTAATTAATGAAAATAAGTTACCATGGACTATGTCATGTTGGGCACTCTAAAAGGACCATTTGAATGCAATAATTAGCTTGTTTAAGTTATCATGGACTATGGTTTTTTCAACTCTTTGTCAATCCATTTGGTTTGAACAAAGTGAAGGGCGCAACACTACAACGAAAATCTCCTTCAGTTTCGCCCCAAAAAAAAATTGAATTCGACAGTGTGCTTTTGAGACCATACAAATTACTGAGTTCTCTTATAAAACTTGAGTGTTAATTCAATGTTGTGTCATCTTCAATACAATCCAAATGTCTTCTAAAATCCATGGTTTCACTCTTTATTATTTATATCTTCTATATAGATAATATGTTATGGTGGATGGTGTTATCTATTTCAACATGGAAATAGTTAAAGAGAGGCTTTGAGTGTGTCCTGAATGAATGGTTTAATTATATGGTCTTATTTCAAAAAAAAAAAATTACATCCTTCAACAAAAATTTCTATATCACTCCCTAAAACCAATCATTCACAGCTAGATGAAGTTGCATACATAGGATGTGTAAAGGGACGTGCTAACTCAATCCCATATTCTTGAATACAATGAAAACGGCCATGGGGATTTTGACATTAGATGTCTTTCAATTCTTCAAAACGCAGATTCTTCAAAATGATGTAGACACATAACCTACCCTGTAGCATATAAGAATCAAAAATAAATAAAGGGCAACATCAAAATCTTCTTTAATATCTACAAATCATTTGAAGAAGCAAACCCGAATACAAATCCTCAGGACTACTATAATACAGTAGGGATCTCTAAATAAGATGAAGCCCTTGGGCAGGTACTTGTTCAAACATATAAAAAGACCAGTGGAAGAATCCATTTTCAGTAAGCCCAAACATTGTAAATGTTAAAATATAGCAACATTAAGTGGGTATCAAGATTATGGAGTGAAACCAGTACAATACAGTCATAATTTCTCCACCAAGGAAGAGAATACTCTGAAATTGTATAGTATGGTTTTAATAATTTTTCATTGTATATTTATACTACTTTTCTTTGTCATGGTTATGACATGAGGTTCACTCACACTAGAATATACAAACTCGAGTGCATGCAAACCTCAATGAACGTTCATAGTGATTAAAGTGGAAAGAATTTCCAAAAGTGCCACATATTGACATAGAAGCTTTTTTGAGTAATTAGATGCAATGCACATTGCATTGAAATGAAACGACATTTATCCTTTACTTCAATGCAAGGACAACTACAAGAATTTAATGCGAGGACAACTACAAAGCTTCTATTAAATGGAATATGTGAAATCTTGGATAAAAAATTTCTTAAAAGAGCAATATTTTCGTAGGCATGTATCCTTCACTTCAATGCAAAGACAACTACAAGAATTTAATGCGAAGACAACTACAAAGCTTCTACTAAATGGAATATGTGAAATCTTGGACAAAAACACGCTTAAAAGAGCAATATTTTAGTAAGCAATGTTATTGCACAAATTTGAATTTATTGAGTTAAAGTTCAAGCGGGTTTCCCTCGATTAAGATTGCTAGGACTTAGGGAAAGGAAGCTCAAGATGATGTGGAGAGTGAATTCTAGGAAAAATGGTCTTAGGTAACTTTAGAGCATGAAAGAAAGTAGTTGGAGGTCTAGAGTTCAATGTCTTTTCATTGAGAAAATGGAGTCAAAACTAGAAGATGGGAGCTTGCTAAAGGAAAGAGAAAGCTTGAAGATGAAAACTTAGGGTTATACACTTATAAACCCGCCAAACCTTCTCCGGAACAAACCCTAAGGATTAATGATTTATAAACCCTAGGTGTTGTTTCCTTCTTCTCCAATGTCTAGTAACAAGATCCCTAAGGATTACCGAGTTATAAACCCTAGGTGTTGTTTCCTTCTTCTCCAATATCTAGTAACAAGATCCAATGGAACTAGGCCAAACTCTAGAGTCTATCGACATATAGACCCTAGGTTCCAACCTCAATATCAAGGTTAAGGGGATATCTACTTATAATTCTTAGCTCGACCTCTTTATGCTTCAATAGATTTAGATGAACCAACAAGGGAAGGGGATATCAACTTATAATACTTCCTTGGGTTTTTTAGCAGAATTTGTCGAAGGAGATAAAGACAATATGAAACTATTTACCCTTTAATAGAGCATACACCAAAGTATTCTCAGAACCAACAATTAAACTTGAAGAAGACTTACTCATCCAAATCACTATGCATGAAAAAGTTTTTTTTTATATAGATATTTGTCAACCTATATTAGCCCCTTTTGTTAATACACAAAGATTTCAAACTGAGATCAATTCAAACTATTTTTCATTTTCATTTCAGTCACACAACACTAACATGGATCAAGGACTAAAGTAAAACATAATTTCAACATGGATCCAGGTCAACATACTTTCCCACTATTACTTACAAGAAAATTAAAACATATATATTAGACATTCCAACCCGTTGACGGGAGTAAATGACACACCGTGAACTGGAAGGTTAGATCTGGACCGAGGTTGTCTAATTAACCCAAGTCATTTGGTATGAACCGATGGGTTTAATGGCTCTGTTAGTCAACTATAGTCTTAAAAATAGTAAAAAAATAAACTAATCTAAAGCTATGATTCTAACAAATGATATATTACTTACTAATGTTTATTAAAAGGAAACGTGAATATACAAATGATTATAAACAATCTATATACAGTTTACAAGGTTTACTTGAAATCTTGAGAAAATGAATGTTCATAATAATGTTTTAAAAAAATAAGATAAAGTAAGAATACAAATCTTTTTGTTTTTTTTTAATATTTAAATATTTTAAATTAATAAATACTAAGCAAATACAATTGAAACAATGACACATAAATAGTCAAAGTTAATTAATGCAATTATCGTCTCATTTATATATAACCAAATCTGAATAAAAGAAAGCAATGCACCTACTAACCTCTCACTGATCAACAATATTAAGCTAAATTCATCTCTCTGTATTTGTATAAGCTCATCTTAACGTGTGTCAAGTGTAAACCTATGAGAAAAGCAAGCATAATACTTCCGAAAGAAATTCAAGGAAGTGTTTCATATTCTGGAGCGAGTTTATAACTACAGAAAGACAAATAATTATATATATTGTGACCTTAAAATGTCCAATAACTGAAAATGAAAGAAATTTCAAATCTCATGAATGGTGTTACCAACTATCTAGCATCATATGTAAACTCAAAATACTTGAATAGATAATTATTCATAGACATAAACTAAACCAAAAGTTAATGAACAACATAAAGAAAAACATGATATAAAATATTATGTGCAGAACTGACTAAAGCTAATTCGACATAGATAACATTTCACATCAAGAAATTACATGAGAAGACAATGAAAAAACAGACCAAAGTCTATGTAGGACGAAAGCCAAAGAGTAAACTACTTTCTCATATAGTTTCAACAAAATATGTTCATCATATGGTCGATGAAGAACTTTTGGGATAATAGACTCTTAAAGATTGAAAAAAATTAATATATAAATGATTAGCAATTAACCATGTATTGATAAAATAGACTAAAGCTAATTTAAATCAATGCATAATCAATTATTCAAAGAATATGAAGATATTATAATGAAAATAAAACCATTTTACTCACAGGACAAAAGTCATTAAACAACCTGAAATTCCATATTCTTCTTTGAAAATACTTATCCATTCCCCCAAAGATTTCAACCATCCGTTACTCCATTTGAAAAGAAAAAAGTTTACAAAACAAATAATATACAAAAGAGAAAGGATAAAATCCTCCTCTCAATTTCTTAGATCCCTATGGCTCTGAACGTTCTCATATATTTATACAATGAATGAACAATCTCAGCGTCACTAATAATTTATGCCACCTGAAATTTGTCTCGTAAAGAGACACAAATATCTCTCAAATCGTGCATTTGTTTGGGAAAATTCACGTATGTAAGATAAATGGGTCCATTTTGGAGATGGGTGTTCAACCGTTTCTTCAAATGCCTTATGGTTTGGCTGAAACAAGTCCCGCAAAATCGTCTGTCTGTTCTTGAACGCATTTCCAAATCTTATATGTTGTTGTTCATAATTTATTTGCAGCAATCCAATATTATTTTTGGATCAATTATCTTGAACATATTTAGATAATAAAATCAAGCCATGATCAGATCCATACCAAATAATTCATAATATAAACATGTGAAACAAAAAGAAACCTAAATTAATGACCTAAAAAATGTGAATAAAACAAAATCTAGAACAATAAAATAAAAAATAAATTTAAATTAACTATAAGTTCTAAACAAATATCGTTTATATTTTCCTTTCAAATATGATCTTAAAATTCTAGAAGCTTCAAGTTGATGAGAGGAGAAAAATATTAATTTTGGGTTTTCACAAAATCAAACAAATGATAGATAAATTTTTTTATTATTATTTTAATTTTATTTTGAAATGAGATGCAAACTAACAAAATAATTTAATTAATTAAACGTACCAAATGATTTTGTGAAAATGATTTTTAATGAACAAAATAGAAAAACATAATCATAATTTATTTATTTTTTAAATAAAATGGGACCTTTCTATTAAAACTTAATCCAAAAAAGGAGATACATGCCAGTTATGGACCAGGTGTCCTGCCTGTAGAGGAAACCAGGACACCTGGCTATATCACTGTGACAAGTCAAAAAAAGATGGAAAGCATAGAGCCACCCTGCCCGTAGGAAACCAGGGGGCATAATTTTAACTAACAGTAGTCTGATAATGAAGTATCTAAGACTATGTCTACTGACAGCTAGAGGACTCCTGTCCAGAGAAAATATAACAGTAAGCTTTAAGAAAAACATGCTAAGTCTGTGACCTATTATCCGGGGCTTTCTTTGTCTTCCTGTGCTGCTGGAGATCGAGTTGGAATGGCGTATGGCTGAGCACAGGTAGGACACATTTTCTTGGGCGAGGCATAGGAGTGAGCTGTAAGAAGCATATCCAATCTCTGGTTGGTGCAGACCACGCGAAAGATTAAGTCTTCGACGAGGCTTCTGAGATCGAAGAAAAGGGGAAATTGCTCCGGAGGCAAAGGAGGCGGCGAGGTCGACCGTGGCTGAGCTTCAGCAGGACCATGACTTTCCTCATGCTGAACCGGTTCAGCTTCCATATCCTGTTCCTCTTCAATGGTGCAATGCGCTGGGCCAGGGTCGCTCTCCATCGCCTGCTCGGAAGAGGTGCTGCCTGGAGGAGMGATACGRAATACGYGGGCAAGGGGGTCCCAATCRTCGGGGAAGGTGGCCATTYTCTGGYTCGAGAAGTCCAGTGGGARCTGAWTKCTTGGATCCTCTWCAATGACTGTKCCRKGTGGTGAATTCGYTGCYCRAATTKCCTGTCGACGTCGTCGTTTGGCTAGAGACAGAGCACTCTGAATTTCCCTATGTCGTTTCCGGCGGGAGGCGGCTGCATACCATCCCGCTCCCCTGCGTGGCTTCCCCCTCAGGCGCGGCATGGTCGGAACAGAGAGGAGAGACGAGAAATCAAGCTGCACAGAAGGCTGGTCGAGCATAATGGAGCTCGCGAGGAGGTTGATGAGCCAATATACCATCATAAACGCCATTAAATTTCCGAGCTGGGTGCGCTGACGGATCGGACCGCGGGCGCTCGTGCTGAGGAGCTCCATTCTACGGAGATGGCAGGGGGTGACGCAAACAATGAATCGCGGAGTGTGTGGGGAGGATGGTAAATAAAGGCCCCCCGCCTCCCCTTGCCACCTCCCCTTGCCACCTCGCTCCCCCTTCCTGTACGCGTGTCACCCCATCCGGGGAAAACATAATCATAATTTAAACGAAAGTAAAAGTTGATAAAAATTAAGGTTTTCATTTAAATTAAGATTTCTATATTCATCTCTCCCTCATTCAAATTTGATCAAATGTGAACAAATGTTATAGAAAAGATGTGTCACAAAAAAAACTCCTAAATTATGAAGCTCATCCATCAACATTAAAACTCTGTAGAAAGAAAAATGAAATGGCATTTAAATTTCATAAAATTCAAACCAAAGAAAAGAAAAGAATATAAAATCAAACCAACCTCGAAACAAAACAAACCAATACCAATCCAATCAAGTCAAAGGGAAACAAATGAAGAATCCAAGTAAAATTTCGAGGGAGCCTAGATTTTGATTAAATAAAAAGAAGGGGGTTGTTGGGGCTGAACAAATGGTGACTTACTCGGTGAAGTAGTTATCTCTGACCTATTAAAATTTCATCGCAGGAAGACGAATAAGACTTGAATATAATTTTAAGCTGCTTTGAAACAAATCCACTTTAATGTTACATAATGTTAAGACTAGCTCAGATTTATAGAAAAATATGAGAAAAGAATAAAAGAACGTTTTTATAGAGGATAATAACCTGAAGTTGTGTTTTAATCAAAGAGTCACGATGTTTATAAAATGACTTCAATACAGTTGGCAGAGCCAATACTTCTAGTAGATGACCATAGCCTCGACAGGGATGTCATTTAACCTAACCAAATGCTTTAATCTCATCCAATAGTTGTATCCACATGATGTATACTTCCAAAAAAGTTAATTTAAAAGCATATACCTGCTACCTCTCAACCCGACATTGCTTCACTGCTAGCAGGCTTGTTCAGTACACTGACGAAGTTGTCTTGGTATCATGTGTGCATTTACCAATTGTCAGCGAGCCTGTTCAGTACCCCGACGGGTTTACACACACTTCCCACACTTAAGTTCTTCCAACCCTCTTATGCCACTTGTAAATAATAATACAATTATAGATTTATTGATGACAAAGACAACGGGATTATACTGGAGGTTAATTGCAATACAGGTGAAAAATTGATCATTTTTTTTTATTTTCTTTCAAAATTGGAAGTTTTATCATGGTTTAGAGATTTTAGATTTCATTTAAGAAATCATATAGAGAATGGGGAAGCACTTAAAAGTGATTCCTTAAGAATATGGATGACATAAAAATTCTAAGGATAATAGTAATTCCCAAAGATCTTGACACATTTCAGGGGTTATACTCTGACAAAGACCGTTTAGGATTTCATAGTACTCAACTGACTTACAAATCAATTATCTGAGCTAAACCTTAACAATAAAAATTGTCTGAACTCTTTCAAATTGCTTTCAAAAAAATAAGTCTTGAAATGAATGATTCCTTCGACAATCGCTCTTTGATCAGAAATATAATTATTCAAAAATATAGACAAGAAGAAAGGTCAATCAAAGAAAGAAAAAAAAAAAAAACACACACACACACACAACAAAGTGAAATATATTTTATTAATGGGATTCAAAATGAGAGGTATATCAAAACAAACAAAATCGAAATAGAAAAAGAACACTTTCAGAAACAATTTTGGCCAAAGATAAACTTGAGGTTTGGGATCTACTAGCATCCCACTGTAAAATAAAGTAAGAACTAAATCATATAAAATCTCATGTGCGAGAAAGATATTTTCTTAAGATAGTGATGCATAAGATGTTACTTTGACCAAGAATTATTATTAAAAATAAAAGAGACTAAAAGAAAATAGAAAAATCCTTACTAATATGAGTGCAGTCCTACTCGTGGCACCTTGGGTCAGGGTTGAATTGATATTTCAAATTTACTTATCTCTTTAATTTCCATTTAAAATTTTCATGATGATACTGCATTTTTTAAAAGAAATATTCAATTAAAAGTAGAGAGAAAAAGATTTAAAGTGGACTTCCCTAACAACATTCATATTATAGTTCTCATGGTGTTCCCACTTGTGGTCATAACTACATTATTAAAAAGAGAAACACTGATAAATAAAACTAAAGGAAACCTACTCTAAACTACTAAATAGATCAAAACGCTAAGTAAAATCGCATTTCCAGTGCATCCACAAGAGCATCTTCAATCCTGCAAGGCATAGAAAATCGAAAATCAGAATAAAAAAATGTACTATTTGCAGATACAAAATAAATATGTCATGCTTACCTCCTATATATTATTTTAAAAACAAAACAAGCATGACCTTACCATTTTTTTGAAACTTCTTGATGTATGAATCCTCCAACCATTATGCAATCTTGTTGTGATATGGGTCATAATGGCATGGAAGAGTGTAAGTAAGTTTAGAAAACTTGTCAATATTATGGGGACCTGACATAACCATCAGCCGAGGCTAAAGTGCCCCATCCTCTTGACAATTCTCCAAGTGTTCATCCATTTATTCACACGGAGGATCTAAAAAAATCATGTCATGCTTACTTCCTATATATTTAGGTAGAAACAAAGAAAATACAACCTTATCTTTATTATGAATATTTTTTAGATATGAATCTTCAAGCCATTATAAGATCCTGTCATAGAAATTAGGATGCAAACTATGACTTCGATGATGTAACGATCCTCCTCGTTACGATGACAAACCTCTTATAACAAGTGCAAATTTTTTTTTGTGTGTGTGCGCGTGAGTACAAGGATAACAAGACATTATACTTTGCGCCGCCATATGACGACAAATCATGACCAATGCAACTACGATATCCACATAATGATCTAAGACACACATCAACATCTGCCAGTAAAGAACAACAACCATCTGACAAAATAAAAAGGCTGACTACCCATCCGTCCTACCCTGAAATGGTTAGGAACTCCAAGACACATAAGCAATGCTCAAGCCCAGGTTCCCATCGATTTTAACCATTTAAGGTCTCAGGGCTGGCGACTGTTCTGAGGAACATGGAGGTGTCTACATCCTACCCGACACAAGTAGGCGAAGCAACTAAACGATTACCAACAAGTACTACAAATTAAAAGAACAAACACATCCTCTATGGAAGGCGCAAGTCAGAAGGACTCCGACAATGACCCAACATGGTTAAGACAAGGCATTGTCAACGACTCAATTGGTATTAATTACAGACCAATTTCTCCATTTATATTCCAATAATCAATGTTTTACCCAATCCACCCTTTGGAAATAATGTACAGTCAAATGATTGCTATTCCTCATTTACTAACTCATAATAACTGATTGTGCTTAGTTTAATGACATTCCATTTTGTTAACAAATCCAACAACTTTAACAACATTACCCTGAAATAATAGCCACATTACATTTTTATTGCAGTAACTCGACAAATAAATTGTTAATCTCATTACATCATCTATGTTACCTATACCATAAAATAACATTACCACAACAACATCACAATTTATATTATCATAACAATATCAACATTGCATTTTATATTTCCATAACTTTGCCAATAAAATTACATTAAAATTACATTACAGTAGCATTACACATCCCTATTAAAATAACAATCTATTACAATACCTTACATTAACATTTCACTAACATTCCCTTACATAATCATTTCTTTACATTACGTTCATTCCATTCCATTACATTACATTACATTAACCTTCCATTACTTTACATTAACATTCCTTTACGGTTCAGAATCTCGAGAATGGTGAGGTGCTCGTGCTGTCAGGGTGGTTTCACAACAGAGGTGGGTTATTATAGACGTAGAGGGAGGGCACAGCCAACAGTGAAAGAGGCGTGAATCTAGAGGTATGCAGAGGCAAAAGGTTCATACATCCAAAATGCAAGGAATTTATACCACCATACGTAGAGATATGTAACCACAAAAATGCATAGATTGGAGTGGGTGAAAACATGTGGGTATTCTTCCCCAAACGCATAGGAAACACAACACAAATGCAGAGAATGAGTAACATCAAATCGCAGAGATTGGATTGGGTGAAAACGCGTGGGTGTTCTTCCCCAATCGCACAGGAAACCCAAAAAAAATGCAGAGAATGAGTAACATCAAAATGGAGCGATTGGATTGGGTGAAAATGTGTGGATATTCTTCCCTAATCGCACAAGATTCCCAACACAAATGTAGAGAATGAGTAACTTCAAAATGCAGAGATTGGATTGGGTGAAAATGAGTGGGTATTCTTCCTCAATCGCACAGGATTCCCAACACAAATGCAGAGAATGAGTAACATCAAAACGCAGAGATTGGATTGGGTGACAACGCATGGGTATTCTTCCCCAATCGCACAGGATTCCCAACACAAATGCAAAAAATGAGTAACATCAAAACGCAGAGATTGGATTGGGTGAAATGCGTGGGTATTCTTTCCCAATCGCTCAAGATTCCCAACACAACTGTAGAGAATGAGGATGAGATCCATGTGGGTATATTCCCCAAATCGCAAAGTAAACACAACACAATAAGCATAGGTCGGAATGGCGGATTTGTTGGCCAGAAACACATAAGGAATAAAAATTTACCCTGGTGGAAAAAGCAGGATGCATTTTCAGAAGTAAAGTAAATCGAAAGGCCAAAGCTAAGTCTATAAATTGTGGCATGAGTTGCTAACTGGAATGCTATGGCTATCCTGGAGTTGCTTTAAAAATGTTTTCGTCAATGGATTTCACAGCCTTTACACAATAACATACAGTAACCAAATTTCACAAGGATTATAATGCTTCCATGAACATACAATGAACACTATTACAAAGCTAATTATGGAACTAATTCACTACTAATTCACTAAAACATGCACACACCACAATGCATTATCCGTCACAGTGAAAGTCAATGGTTGTAAACTACACATCCACAATTTAAATGTAGATATAAAACATCCAAGAAAATATAGCCACGAAGAGTCATGCAGAAGCAAGGATCTAAACCAATGAAAAGTAGAACCCCAACCATAACGCAGACCATAAAATTTTAGGCATTCAATGAGTGGGAAGAGGCTCAAGACAAATTCATCCATTGTTACTGTGTAGAGACAAAAATGCAGAGAAAAAGGGCCATCAACAATCACAGGGTTAAGTTGCGAGTGAGGTGATACAACACAGTGCAGGTTCGATCATCAAATATGAAACACAGAGATAAGAGCTTCTCCATCAATTAAATTTCAAGGTAGTAAAACACAGACAAGAAGGAATACGCATAAATTTTCAGCGAGATATAAACATGAAAGAAGAACGAGATAATACTATGTGTAAGCATGTTGACTTCATTTATAATCCTCATTCAGATCCAATAATAAATTCCTAGTGCATTCTACTCCACAAAATAGTGAGCATACCTTTGCCTTATCGCCTGCCTCGAATGACGTCCGCGCGCTTCATACCGCTCCCGCTCGCCAACCATCAAGACCTCATCGGTACCTCCCATCCAATGCTAGGGGTACTCTGCTTCCCCCTTATCCCCTCAAGCTGCAAAGGGGCCACACACTATCCAGATGGTACGTCAAGCTCCCAGCTCACCTTGCAAGGTCGAGCTACCACTCCTATTCGAGCTGGGAAATCCCAATTCTCCACAAGTAATCAGTCAAGTCACAATCTGATAGCATAATGTTATGCTAACCATCAATTCCCCTTCTTCCTTCTCTTCCCTTTCTTTTATAGAGTTTTAGAACTTCCATCTTTCCCTAAATCTTATTTAATTTAAGTTTTAATAAAAATCTTCTAAAAACTCTCCTTCGTACAAATGTCATCCATCCCCCACATTTCTCCATTAACAGTTTTTCTTAATTTATTAAATTGTCTTATTTCTCTCACCCACCTAGAGTTACTCCTATTTTTGCTCCTAGGTGTCCATAGATTCCCTTATAGGTTTTAAATACTTTTCCTAAAATAAAGTTGCTAATTTCGTTCAATTTAGAAGGTTCTTAATTGCATATTCTTTACTATATTGACCTCGCTTTTTACCATAATTTCCACTCTTTCCCTTATTATGTTTCCTCAATTCCTTAGTTTCCTAATTTATATTATTCCCTTCTTTCCCCTTTTTATTAGAGCCAAAAATGGCAGTTGCGCAAATTAACCTCTTTTCCTTTTATTAATAATTTAATATCTTTTACACTTTCACAAGTTAAACAATTAAATTCTTCTTTACAATTTTAAATCCAGTGATTTTAATTAAATTCGTACTCTCTTCATTTTACCCCAAAAATTTTATGAAGACTAAAACTATTACTTAAGTGGTTTTTAGTTTAATTTTTATTTTTTTTATTTTTATAGGGTATTTTTCTTAAGGTTAGACAAAATTTTACCCTAGAGAAGTTTTAGACTTAGGACTTAGATTATGAACTGGGCGACATTTAATTAGGGAAGTTGTTTAAGAATTTATTAATGTATTAAATGTCTTAGGACCATATAGGTTTGTTCCTTCATCATCATCAACCCGACGTGCCCTTCAGGATGCACCACATGCTCCAAGGGTGCCACTCGCATCACCTGTTCCTTTGCGCGACGTGCCCTTCAGGATGTACTACGCGCTCCAAGGGTGCGACTCGCCTCTTGTGTTTCCTTTGCACGATGTGCCCTTCAGGATGCACCACGTGCTCCAAGGGTGCCACTCACCTCTTTACTGATTGGTAGACATCAATAACCCCTGGAGTCAACACTCCGCCAAGTGAACTTGTGGGAGACTAAGGAATTCTAAGGAATAAGGCCCCCGCCTTATTGCGTGCCCCTTAGAATCATCATGAGAGACCACCGCAGTCTTCCCTCACAGCATCGTGGGTCCTCTCAAACTAGGTAATCGTTAACCTACAGTTCGAGCCATGGCGAGAGTTCTAGTAGGTTGTGGCAGGGCTGCTGTCCAAACCTCTCCCTCAACCTCTCTGGTAGTCGTGTGTGGCCCCTTTACTCCATATGTGAGTCTAGTTGGCAAGCTATCATCAGCCTACATCATCAACAATCATGTCATAACATGTCCACATCATATCATCTAATCAAATGTACTAAAATCACAGTAAAACAATCAAACCCCAATAGCACACTCCCTAACTCAATCCAGAGTCCAAGGGGTTTCGTCGATGCCTCTGCATCCTCAAGGTCCAGAACCCTGCACACTTAGTAAAATTGAGTCAATGCAGTAAGCATCATGTCATCTATCATAACACATCATAATCAAGGTCAAATGTTTTAATATCATAATAGTTCGGATCACTTGCGAGCAAGTGTCCTCAAAGAATAAGTTTTCTCATTGCACTAGAGAGGGATGTTATAGATGAAATGGATATATCAATGGGGAACACATCATAAGAGGATTTATGACATCAGTTATATTATTGGTTTGAACGCTTCCTTTGATGAGATTGATTGTTTCAAAATGTGAAGCATAAACATTAAAATTTGAACTAATCAAAGAACAAATATGCAATATAGAATATTCTATCTCCATAAGAATGAGTGCATTGTCTTTTTCAAAAACAAATCGTGTAAAATCATATTGCAACATGTCTTTTTTCCATGCTAGTGATGAAAGTGAAAGAGCATCAAATACGACTTCATAAATGTTATGTTTGGAATCAATTTCACCAAATCTTGGCATATCGAAAAGATATGATTGTGACGGGAAAGAGTAAGGTATCATGGGTAAAGTATCATGTCCACCAGAATCTAAGAAGAGATCAGGATATAAAGAGTAAAAGGAATAAAAAAATTAACACATGAAAATAATCTCTTGAGCTATGATATTTAGCAATGCTATTCTCAAGACATTCTTCTTCACTTTCCTTAAAACTTTCACTCTGTTTTGGTGATAAATTATTCAACACAATATGATCATCTAAATTTGTCTCTTGTATGATAGATAATTCAAAACTTTCTTGACAAACATCTAATCTTTCTTGTGGATACGGTATGATTTGTGGATGAAGGTTTAAGGTTTCTTCTTCCAATTGCATATCTACATCTCTAATCAATTTCATTGGAATGTTAGAAATCTTAAGACCATTTTCATCACCTAAGTGTTCTTCAATAACTGAATTTAAGTACTAATTAGAGAAAGAGTTAGAAAAATATGGAAATTCACCTTCACCCAACATCAAATCTTCTTCCACGATGGTCGAGGGATCAGTATACAATGATTCATAGGAAAAACCAATTTTATTGTCAGTAAGAACATTTTCAATAGGTTCTACCTCCCTTGCTTGTTCAAAATTTTCGGATGGATTCCTCTCATCCTGCAAACAAAATTCTTCTCGCAATTGAGTGATAGGATTTGTAACCAATTCATCATTCGTGATTGAATATGACTGGATGAAAGGGGCACAAGAATCATAGAGGATATTTAGTACAAATGACATGTCATCAAGATTAATTTTACAGAGAACATGATGGATTCTGTTGAAAATCCTTCTAGAGATGAATTGTCATTGATTAGTAAAGTCTGAAATTCTTCACATAATTGATTGTAATCACAGTTTTCAAAAACATATAAAAATTCATCTACAAACTGAAACCAATCAATAATGTGATATGCTGGAAAAGACTCAAACCAATGTTTAATCTGACCCCTGAAAGTAAAAGCAAACAATCCGCATAAAACCTTTAAATCATAAATATCATGCTTGATGCACTTACACCAAAACTTGTTAAGATGGTCTTTTGCAAACACATTCCCCCCACCATCAAATGTGAGTTTGGACAAGCGAGAGACTGTCTCGTTGGGAATATCGGGTAATAAGAAGTGAAAAGCATGTTCCAACACAGTGATTTGGGGAGCCATGGGGAATTAAAAACATTCAAAATAAAGACTCCCGCAAGGCCATCTTATCAGTCTAGCCTGCCTTCTAGTGCATTTTAAGATGAAAAAAAAGAATAATTTATAAATCTGGAATTATGACATGCTGAGGGGTAAAACATTTAATCATTAAATTTACCTCATCCCTCCTTCTTGTGCCATTTTTTGACAGGCATAAATGACACACCATCAACTGGAAGGTTAGATCCAGACCAGAGTTGTCTAATTAACCCAAGCCATTTGGTATGATCTGAATCAATAGGTTTAATGGATCCGTTAGCCAACTAAAGTCCTAAAAACAATAAAAAAAATAAACTAATCTAAAGCTATGATTCTAACAAATGATATATTACTTACTAATGTTTATTAAAAAGAAATGTGAATATACAAATAATTATAAACAAACTATATACAGTTTACAAGGTTTACTTGAAATCTTGCGAAAATGAATGCTCATAATAATGTTTCAAAAAAATAAGATAAAGTAAGAACATAAATCTTCTTGTTTTTTTTTAATGTTTAAAGATTTTAAACTAATAAATACTACGCAAATACAATTGAAACAATAACACGGAAAGAGTCAAATCTAATTAATGCAATCATCGTCTCATTCATATATAAAAAAATCTGAATAAAAGAAAGCAATGAACCTACTAACCTCTCACTGATCAACAATACTAAGCTAAATTCATCTCTATGTATTTGTATAAGCTCCTCTTAACCTGTGTCAAGTGTAAACCTATTACAAAAGAAAGCATAATACTTCCTGAAGAAATTCAAGGAAGTGTTTCATATTCTGGAGCGAGTTTATAATGATAGAAAGACAAATAATTATATATCTTGTAACCTTGAAATGTCTAATAACTAAAAATGAAAGAAATTCCAATTCTCAGGAATGGTGTTACTAGATATCTAGCATTAGATGTAAACTCAAAATAATTGAATAGATGATCAGTCACAGACATAAACTAAACCAAACGATAATGAACAACATAAAAAAAACATGATATAAAATATTATGTGCCAGCTAATTCAACACAGATAACATTTCACATCAAGAAATTACATGAGAAGACAATGAAAAAACAATGCAAAGTCTACACAGGACGAAAGCCAAAGAGTAAATTGTTTTCTCATATAGTTTCAACAAAATATGTTCATCATATGGTTCAGGAAGAACTTTTGGGATAATAGACTCTTAAAGATTGAAAAAAATTAATATATAAATTCTTAGCAATTAACCGTGTATTGATAAAATAGACTAAAGATAATTTAAATCAATGCATAATCAATTATTCAAAGAATATTAAGATATTATAATGAAAATAAAACCATTTTACTCACAGGACAAAATCCATTAAGAAACTTGGAATTCCATATTCTTCTTTGAAAATACTTGTCCATTCTCTCAAAGATTCCAACCATCTGTTACTCCATTTGAAAAGAAAAAAGTTTACAAAACAAATAATATACAAAAGAGAAAGGATAAAAATCCTCCTCTCAATTTATTGGATCCCTATGGCTCTAAACTTTCTCATATATTTATACAATGAATGAACAGTCTGGACGTCACTAATAATTTCCGCCACCCAAAATATTCCTCGTAAAGAGATACAAATATCTCTCAAATGGTGCATTTATTTGGGAAAAATTTTGCGTGTAAGCTAAATGGTTCCATTCTGGAGATGGGTTTTCAACTGTTTCTTCAAATTCCTCACGGTTTGGTTGAAATAAGTCCTGCAAAATCGTATGTATGTTCCTGAATGCATTTCCAAATCTTATATGTTGTTGTTTATAATTTATTTGCAGCAATCCAATATCATTTTTGGATCAATTATCTTGAACTTATTTAGATAATAAAATCAAGACATGATCAGATCCATACCAAATAATTGATAATAGAAACTTGTGAAACAAAAATAAACCTAAATTAATAACCTAAAAATTGTGAATAAAACAAAATCTAGAACAATAAAATAAAAAATGAATTTAAACTTACTATAGGTTCTAAAAAATCATTGTTTTTATTTTCCTTTCAAATATGATCTTAAAATTCTAGAAGCTTCAAGTTGATGGAGAGGAGAAAAATATTAATTTTGGGTTTTCACAAAATCAAACAAATGATAGATAATTCTTTTTGTTATTGTTTTATTTTTATTTTGAAATGAGATGGAAACTAACAAAATAATTTAATTAATTAAACCTACCAAATAATTTTGTGAAAATGATTTTTAATGAGCAAAAGACTAAAACATAATCATAATTTAAATGAAATTAAAAGTTGATAAAAATTAAGGTTTTCGTTTAAATTAAGATTTCTATGTTCGTCTCTCCCTCATTCAAATTTGATCAAATGTGAACAAATGTCATAGAAAAGATGTGTCATAATAAAAACTCCCAAAATATGAAGCTCGCCCATCAACAATAAAACTCTGTAGAAAGAAAAATGAAATGACATTTAAATTTCATGAAATTCAAACCAAACAAAAGAAAATAATATAAAATCAAACCAACCTCGAAAAAAAGCAAACCAATTGTTGGCATGAGGCCGAAGTGGAAAGATGGACAATCGTGGGAAAGAAAGTGTGCAGAAACTGAAGTAATAGCTGGATAAAGAACAACACGAGTGCATGCAAGAAAATGTGCACAAGGAAAGTGACAGCTGGAGGAAGAACAACACACACATAGGAGAAAGTCCTAATTTAAGTAGGGTTAGGGTTTTGGTAATACGTTGTAAATGGCTGAAGAGCCCGATAGATATAAATATAGATACACAGGTATCATATAGAGGTTCGTTGTTTTGTAGAGGTTCAGGTATTTTGTATTAGTTTGGGTTTTGTAATATTCCATCATAGTTATGTAAGAGTTGATGTGGTATGTAAGAATGTTTTGAACCATTTTTGTAAGTTTTCGAGCTAAGAACAGAGATGAGTATGAATATATGAGGATTAGATCGTAGGCTGAGGAGCCTGGTGTGATCTAGTTCGCTTCATACAGATCTAACCCATTTTGAGGAGAATTGTAAGCGCGCGGCTTTGGAGATGCAGAACTACCATAATAAAAGAGTCGAGAGACAAATCTTTGTGGATGTATCTCAGGAGGGGGTGAACCATAGTAATACTTGTGTAATGTGATGAATGCATCCATATATTTACTTTCTTTCAGTAGTTAATTGTTATTCTTGATGAATGAGTTAATACATTGTTATGGAATCTAATTATACTGCTCGGGAACTAAATTGTGGAAGATAGATACGCACCAGTGAATAGTAGTAGATTGCAATCCCAATTCATAGTACATGGTTCTGATTAATAAACCCCTATATCATACTCAATCCTAGGCTGTAAACACACGAGTCTTACAACCACCCATTTAAAGCTATCTTGGGTGAGATTGCGCAGTGCATCCTTGTATTTTGTTGCCTTTTGGTTCACCAGGAGGGCCGATAGTTTTAGAGGTTTTGTTGGAAATCCAAAAGACATGAACCTTGGGTCAGTAACTTAGCTGGTCAAGAAAGAAGAATAAGCAAGTACAAAAACCCAACAAATGGTTATGTTGTCGTGTTAATAGGAACACGAGAGGATAGACTAGATGAGGTAGAGTGAACGAGAAAAGAATGAGCGAAACAAGAGAGAAATGAGCTATTAGATGGGAATGTTGAGACCTTGGAACCCCACGAAAGCAGAAATCGAAGGCTGGTTGAGAACCAAAGAGCTAGATTTTTCACAAAAAGGCAATAGAAACCCTAGAATCACACCTCACAAATATCTAGATAAATACGTATTTACTAATTTACACAAAGTCTTTTTCTGTGATTTTTCGTATCTACTACGGGAGTGGACAGTAAGGTTGAAGGATAACCATGCGACAAACCGGATTCGACAGCTAGATTGGACCTCAGTACAGATTGAACAGTTAGAGAAGGTGAACAACAAATTCACTGGCGTAGTAGACTTTTGGCTTGACAGTATTGTGGCAGGATTCATCACATAATTTGCAGTCGACACAACAAAGTCATACGGCGCAACAGAGAAAGAATTTCTATGTGGACCCCAAGGAAGGTACATTTGATCACTGTATACTTCTATTAAGATATTTCTATATAAAAAAAGTGTAATGACAATGGAATTAGATAGCTAGACTTCCCTACATGCATGGGGTAAGGGGGGAAGCACTGACAGAGAAAGGATAAATGGAAGGAGGTAAGGATAAAGGCAAGAAGGAGGAGAAATCCTTGGACCCGATCATGATGGATGACAACTAGATCAAGTGTATCTTGGCATCATCAGGAACGACGCATAGCGGAGTACCCTACCAATATAAGGTGAATACCAAGAAGAGAGTCGTAGCCGCGAGGGAGGGCTTGGCTAGCGATGAGGAAGAGGTAGAGGATCTATGGGTTGTGGAGTAGATTGAGGAAATTTTGCACGCAACATACGAGAGGAAGACGAGAGGCCCACGAACGAAAGGAGAAGGAAACCATCCTATCCATATTAATGTCAATGTGGAACCCATAAACCCATGTGCGACTAATACACCAAAGAGAACACCACCGTTTAGACAACCGAAGTTCGGAGAAAGTATGACCACAAGAAGTACATCTACACAAGGAGAAACAACTGGAGGAGTGAGTTCAGGCAACCCTAGTCAAGTATCTACACCGCACGGAGGAGGTATTAGTTCAGTATTGAGAATGGCATGACACAACCCCACTATCAGATTACTAGAATTTCAAGGAGAAGTAGTGAAATACCCCAAGAAGCATTTGTTCATTTGTACAAAGATCTAGGAAGCAAAGCAGATCATCGATGAAGATACCAAACTTGCGCAACTAGCGATCATGCTAAGAGACCACACACTAGAATGGTACATGAGCCTAGACATGAATAGTTCCCCTGGGAGAACAAGGACACTGGCCAACATTATTAAATGATTGATAAATGAGTTCCAGATGCAGAGATCGGAAGATCCGTACATGAACAAGATGATTGAAATAAGAAAAAAAGTAGGAGAATTTGTATGGGAGATTGATCATAGATTCAAGCGACTGAAAGGGAAGTTAAAATACCTTATGACCGATATGCAACATCAACACTTATTTGTCAATTCACTACTCCCACACTTAAAATATCCTTTACGATAATAGAATTTTTAGAGGCAGGCAAAGGCTTTGTAGACAACCTTGCAACTGGAAGAGAACTAGTACCAACAGACAGACCCAGCTATCGAAGAGATGAAGGAGGATTTGAAGAATTTAACATTTCAGCTGAACCAGAATAAGAACAAGGACAAATGACAAGTTGTTTGGTGCACCACATGTAGGATAGAAGGACACCACAATAATGAATGCCCAACATTCGTGCAGTATATGGCAACAGGTATGCCAAACTTGTTACCACAAGGAGGATTATGGTGCGAAATATGCAATAAACTGAGTTATGACCCCTACCACTGCACGATGATGCAGAAATACTAGACAATTCCAAAAAGTTCATATTTCACCTTTTGCAAATTAGTGGTCCACGACGACAAAGATTGCAGGACCATGGAGCTGATGCGGGAAAGAACATCATATGCATACAGGGTACAGGATGAAATGATGACTAGGAAAGAAGCTCCATATCTCAATCAAGCCCCAACCCCATACAATACTACACAATAGTAGTATAATATTGTGCAACAACTCTACAATAACGTGTAGCTGCAGTACAACCCGGTACAACCCCAATACAATATTGCGCAGTATAATCAGGCACCATAGTATAATGTCTGAGGTGATCAAGCAGGCTATAGAGGTAGAGGATGAGTCCCATGTCAAAATTGTCAGCAAATAGGACATTATGCATGGGATTGTCCACTCCCACCAACAACTTGTATGTATTGTCACGCATCAGACCACAATACAGAGGAATGTCCGACACTACTAGTAAAGATTCAAGAAATGAGGAACCAGAACAATCAGAATGTTCAGTGGATTTCAGCCGAAGCAAGGGATGACGGATGGAACATCAATATATTCACTCATGGGGGAACGAAAACAAGAAATGACACAGTTCGACAGTTCGACAAGAACGAGCAAAAAACTGATGGGTAAAGAAGAACACTGACCCCAAGAAGAAGTTTGATGTGCAAAAGGAAAATGAGATCTTTAAAGAAGCTTGATAAGAATTTGAGAAGGAGGACATAGTGTCAACTACACAACAAAGTAAGGAAGCCCCAGAATATGAGATGTCTTCATCACTGGACCATACCAATGAAATGCAACCCAAGGGATAATTAAGTACAATCAAAGGCTTTTTGCAATCATGTATAAAAGTGTTAACTAATCCTTCATCTATGAAAATATTTCAAAACATACTAGAGAGATGTAGCAGCGAGATGGCAGAGAAGCCAGAACCAAAAACTGTCAATCACCTACACACAAGGAGAAGAACAAGTAGGGAATTTAGACTAAATTCTAACATTGGGGATTTCAATATGAGAAACATTATACTATACCTAGGATGCGAAGTGAATGTGCTACCCAAGATGACATGACAATGCATGGGAGAACCAACATTGGGATACTCAACCGTTAAATTGAAACTAGTAAATCAACATAGAGTCCTACCAATAGGTAGACTGAAAGGAGTGATAGTAGATCTAGATGGAGTTCGCACTAAAGTAGACTTTGAAGTCATCGAAATAGTAGATGGCACAACACCTTACCCGTCATTGCTTGGTTTGGACTGGGCGTTTGAAAACCAGGCCATAATCAATTTGAAAACCAATAAAATGACATTTGAGTCCGGAGAATACAGGGTCATAGCACCACTAGATCCATCAGAAGGGGAGAGGTTCATAGAACCCACTTGCCTGGACTTAGAGGAGATCGGCTAGTTGTACAGAACAACTGTGCACAATGAGGATTATGTAAACCCAACTACAGATGGGGTACTCATTTGGTGGAGCATTACTTCATGCACAACAGACTCACACACCAGGTTAGAAAACTGGCAGCAGAGACTACACGAAGTATCCACGAGAAGATGTGCAAGAATAGACTGCGTAGTAAGGTGGGTAGGCATAGAAATCAGAGAACCACCCGGTTTCCACGGACTAAATGATTTGGAAACATTATTGACACAATACGAAGATGAAGTATTAGAGAATCAAAGACTGTTAGCACTTGACTTAGCATTCAAGGCCACATGCGCAAGATGGTGGGGTGCACATAAAGAGACCATCACAAACTGGTATCAATGTAAGTGCTTATTGCGCATAAGGTTTGACGCAGAACAAAAAGATAACAAACAACAGAGATATGCAGGACTAGGGACACCAACAGAACACTTGGAGGAGTGTAAAACATTGTGGAAAATGACGCCTCCAGAGGAATCCTCTCATCACTTCATACATACTTTAGAGGGCATACCAGCGAACTCGTATACAAACCAAAAATTGTGCAAAGTAACTACGACATGGACGACATTGCAACAAAAAATTATCATTACTTTCCCATTTCAGCATGAGAACCCCAACATAGATGCATCCTTGAAATGGATCAGAGGAGTCATATTGATTAAAGAACCAGAAATAGAACTTATCACAGAAGAACAACAACGGAATAAATAGACAGTGAAGGAACTGATGTCATGTTACCATGTACATGAGGAAGCACCAGATGAAGATGATCCACGTGATATTGAGATCGAAGAAGTCGAAGGCAAAATATATGTGGGAGGACCACCCATAGAATCAAAAGTCATTTCCGCGCCAATCAAGGTAAAGAAAGTAAACATCGGGATAGTTGAGCAGCCCAAAATGGCCAACATTGGAGACTACTGGGATGAGCAAATAGTAGAAAGCATCACATGATTTTTGCGTGAATATAGTGACATTTTTCCCACAACATTTGCAGAGATGAAGGGTATATCCAGAGAATAAGGAGAAATGAAAATACCACTCAGATATGACGCAAGACCTATTAAAAAATGACCCTACAGACTGAACCCCATATATAAATAGAAAGTTAAAGATGAGATCGACACGATGCTCGAAGCCGACATCATTGAAGCAGTTGAAGAATCAGAATGGATAAGCCCGATGGTAGTACAAGACAAGAAACAAGGAATATGGATTAGGATATGTGTCGACTTGAGTAAGTTGAACGATGCATGCCTACATGACCCATTCCCTACACCATTCACGGATGAATTGTTAGAGAATGTGGGGGGACATGAAGCTTACTCATTCACTGATGGATTCTCAGGCTACCATTAGATTAAGATAGCATAGGAGGATAGAAACAAGACCATGTTCGTGACAGATAGGGGATGTTATCAGTACATAGTCATGCCGTTTGGACTGAAGAATTCACCTGCAATATTCTCCAAAGTGGTCATTGCAGCATTTAAGGAATTCATCCATCAGTTTCTCGAAGTATGCCTGAATGATTGGACAATTTACAGTCTATTGAAAAACCATGTGGAAGTTTTACAGATGATGTTAGAACGATACAGACAGTTATAGATATCACTGAATATAAAAAAATGCATATTTGGAACACCGTTTCAGATACTTTTGGGCCATATAGTATGCAAACAAGGCTTTCTAGTGGATCCGGCAAAGATTGCAGTCATTGTTAACTTACCGGCACCAAAAAAAGTCCGCCAGCTAAGAGAAACATTAGGACACACAAGATACTACAGGAAATTCATCAAAGGATATGTTCAGATCACAACACCAATGGAAAAGATGTTAAGGAAAGATACAAAGCATCAATGGAATGACGAGTGTCAACACGTTCTGGATACCTTGAAAGACAAGATGGTTACTGCACCGATATTAGTATTTCCAGACTGAGAAAAGATATTCTGTGTGCATGTAGATGCATCAACAATAGCACTTGGAGCTATCTGAGCGCAGCTAGGAGCAGGAGACTTGGATCACCCGATAGGGTTCACAAGAAAAAAATTATCAGACTCATAAAAAAATTATAACACGACTGAAAGAGAAGGCCTAGCCATGGTCTATGCACTATAGAAGTTCAGACATTACCTATTGGGGAAACACTTTAATATTTTTACAAATCAATCATCCCTGAAATACCTAGTCAACAAGACTATGTTGGGGGGGAGAATTTGTTGATGGTTATTGTTATTTCAATAATTTGACTTTGAAGTAATAGTTAAACTAGGAAAACTGAATGCAGGACCTGACCACCTATCAAGGGTCACAAATGGAGAAGAACCTATGAACTTAGAAGACAACTTTCCGGATGCACAATTATTATGAGTACACATTGTTGATGATTACTTCGCAGAGATCATCCAATACTTGAGCACATGTACTGCATCATAAGAATATACCATTGTGCAAAATAAGAACCTGGTAGTCCACGCAACCAATTATCAACTGATCACGGGACATCTACACCAGATGGGTGCATATATCATTTTACGAAGGTACATATTAGAGAACGAATGACCAAGAATTTTAGCAGAATCCCATGAGGGAATGGCGGGAGGGAATTATGCAGGAAAAACTACCATGTAGAAGGTACTCCATGTAGGATTATGGTGGCCCACGATCCACAGAGACTTGAAAGAGTACTGTCAGAGTTGTGATGTCTGTCAAAGGGTAGGAAACCCAACAAAAGGGATGAGATGCCACTACGACCACAAGTAACATTGCAGGTATTTGAAAAATGGGCAATAGACTTTGTGGGACCAATTAACCCACCAACCAAAAGGACAGGGGCAAGATACATTATCACCGTGACAGAATACCTAACAAGATGGGTGGAAGTCGCACCAGTAAAATATTGCAGTGCAGAAATAGATGAACACTTCTTGTTTGAACAAGTAATCACTAGATTTGGGTGCCCAAGATTTTTTATGAGCGACCAAGGTACACACTTTATAAGCAATACCATCCACGTGATTCTTGAAGAGTTTGAAGTTCATCACTAGAAAAGAACACTGTATCATCCACAGGCAAATGGCACAGTAGAAGCCTTCAACAAAATTCTAGAGAATGCATTGACAAAGATCTATAACGTCAACAGAGACGACTGGGACCTCAAAGTACCAGCAGTATTATGAGTGTATAGGACTACATGAAAAAATTTGACAAGGCACACACCGTTCAAACTAGTGTATGGCCAAGAAGCAGTAGTGCCATTAGAATTTTTAGTACCCAACTTATGTGTAGCAGCTATCACACAAATGATAGAACAAGGCACAATACAGGAAAGAATGAATTTGTTATTTTCAATGGAGGAAGACCGAATCTTGGCAGGATTCCATCAACAAGTATAGAAAGCAAGAGACAAATCTTGGCACGATCGACACATCAAGAAGAAAACGTTCAAGGAAGGAGATCTAGTATTGCTCTACGACAACAAATCCTTTTAGCACTCGGGGAAGATGAGAATGCATTGGCTAGGAACATATGAAGTAAAATCTATAAAAGATGGAGGAGATGTATAGTTAATATATTTATCAGGTGCAGACCTTAGAGGAATGATTAACAAGAGCCGATTGAAGTTGTACAAGGAAAATCGACCACCCACCGCGCAGTAAAAAACAATAAAAATTTAAATCAAAAATAAAAAAGATAACAAAAAGGAAACAAGACTAAAAAGCATGCAGCATGCTAGAGAGAGAAAGGCCACATGACATTCAAAACATGAATTCAACAAAGTCAAGGACAACGGTCATATAAAAAAGGAAACAAGCGAGAAAAGGAAAGTCGGTGAAAGTAGGATGACAGGACAACACGAGGTGGGATTAAAGCATGACAAGGACTGATGGAACATCACATTAAACGTGCCAATTGGAGATGGCAAAGCAAGCATAATGGAAAGTACAAAACTGTCGCATATGCATTGAACCCACAATTATGGTGCATTAATCACATAATGGAGAAAGTGTCCTCGACAAGCTTCGTGACAAGCCCATACAACACGTGAGCATGAGAGAAACTAGTCTATTCACGAAAGGAGAACAAAGAGAGAGAAATGGAAGCTAGAACGAACAAAGAGAGACCACATAGCTCACTGAAGTCATTCAAACTCAACAAACATTCAACAACACCACTATGGGACCATCAAAGCCAATAGAACCCGACCAAACAGCCAGACAGACCAGGGTTCAAACTAGGTCACGAGGACCGTTGGAAGAAAATGAACAACAATAGTCGGAGATCATCGATATCGACAAAATACCATCTCCAGAGAAGATATCGATGAACTCTACACCGGTTGTGGAAGATATTCAACAACCACAAGCAGAGGCCATGAAAGAGGATATGCCAACAGTGGCACAAGAACCTCAGAATGAGGAAGCAGAAACCCAACAGGAAGTGCAACTAGAGAGCACTAAAGTAGTCGTGGAAGTTAATGGAACAACACAAAATCTAGAAGTAATGGTACAACCATACGAGTCACAAAGACCCAACTTAGGTCAACCAGTAGAGGAGACCATTGGAAATACCTTTGCTTGGCCAGAATGGCTTACGAGGGAGCAACCAAAATATGTTGGAACTTTTAACTAGCCACCATAGTAGGAAGACAAAGTTCAGATACCGAGATCACCTTTCAAGAAACCTACAGTAGAAATTGTTCTACCACACATACCATATGGAGTACAGTTAGAACTGTAGCTACTGGGGTCACTTCGTGAAGCTCAAGTATTCCGACTATGACATATCAGATGAAACCAAGTTCCTGTAACTTGCGCAGAGGGTCTTTATGTAGACCATAACTGTAAACCAACTTGGAGAAACAATCATCCAGCCACACCAGTGGGCAGCTGGGCTGTACAGAACATGAATCTTAGGTTTGTTGAAGATACCACATTTTGGCAGAGGCTAGTACGCGAAAACATGCATCAAGCAATTGTTAGCAGTCACACATGGAGGGGATATATGGCTGGACAAACTCATCCCCATAACTATTGATCTTATTGCACAAATCACAGGATTACCAATCCAGGGTATGGATCCCGCACTGATTTTGGACGATAAATCCAAGGAGAAAACATTGGAAGAAGAAATGAAGAAGAAATATGGCACCACCAGGGGAACAGGAGGCATCATAATCAAATGAATCAATAATGCAACTACACAATTGGGCACAAAGATCTTATCCTGCAAATTGCTAAGAAAATGTCGCAAAGATGAAGTACCAGCAAGAGTCATTGCATTTGCAGTCTAGTGCATGGAAGGCACCTCAATGAGCTGGGCGCCATATTTATTAAACTTATTTCAAGAGGACTACAAGGATGCGCAAAACCTAGGCACAGAGTTCCATTACTCATGGATGATCACCCTAATATCCTTCATGGGATGACAAGAACTAGGGTATGTATTTTTTTGTACTAGACCACAGCCAGTGGGAGCGACATACCTATTACTGAGATCCAAGCCATAGGCCAGGCATAAGAGGGAGAATGGAATCATATTCGATGCATACCTATGGGATATACAATAAGCTATCAACCGATCATGGAGAATAGCATCAGAGGCTTTCATGTGATATGCGGACATCGCCAACTTCCAGGCTACACGACAAACCATGTGGATACAACCAAGGCAGGATCCATATAAACAGTGGCTACCCATGCGCTATTACATCATAGAGGGTGATATCGACATGGTCATCAGCGAATGGCCTAATGTATGGAGGATCCCAACTATCACCCAGGAAGTACTGAAAAGAACAACATAGGGAGAGGCAGCGTAGGCAGAAACACAACCTCTAGAAATCCCAGTGCCCAAGAAACCAAGGATGGGCCAAAGCATGCTCACTCAGGCATATGAAGGGTCAAATCAGACAAGGACCTAGAAGGGGAAGAAAGAGACTACACAATCGACCAACGGACCAGCCGCATAGGCAGGAGGTGTGCGCAAGAAATCAAAGGTGCAATGAGCATCACTCGAATATACGATCACGAAGGATGATGGGGAAATGATTGCCAGAATGGTCCAGGATTGCCTAGCAGAAGATTTCGATCATGCGACACATCACAGGGATAAACAATAAAAAGAGTCAGAAGATATGGGACAGTTCCTCAAGAAACTCGGGGAAGTCTAGATAGAAAGCAGCAGCAACGGCATAGAGCCATTAATGCTACAGACCAAAGAAAGAGTGGAGGTAGAAGAATGAGACACAGTCCTCTCAATGCCACACACAAACGCAATGATCTACATCAAACCTAGCATGTTGTGTATGGATGAAATTATGGGTAAGACACCATCGAAGGACTTAGATCACATCCAATTGGTCTTGACGCAGATTCCATCAAGGGAACTACACAAATTACAGGTTAGCGTCAACCACGAGATAGAGTCTTAGGCACATAAAAACTTAGTTTAGATACAAAAAGAAACAAAGAAGTGGGAAGTGCTAGAAAACTTTTGTGAGTAGACCAAGTCTGAAACTCAAGAGGAGAAAGAATGTAGGAATGAACTGGAATGGAGAGTGGGATAAATTTTTGGGAAACTTCCAAGCACTGTGCAAAGAAATCAACTCCCAACAGAAGAAAAGATCGACCAGATTGCACAGGAAATTGATCAGTATCAGAAGGAGATCGAGAATCTCTGAGAACATCTCACACCAACCACTCCACCAGCAACGAAGGAGAAAATGAAGAAGGAAGCAACAACGCAACTACATGAGATAGAGCAACAGGTTATCATAGCAACTGAATTGTTTGATAAAGCAACATAACTTTGGAAAAGGTTGGAGGAAGACCCAGAGGTCCAATGCTGGGACAAGGAAGAGGAAAGGATCAATGAAGCGATCCAAGAACTCAAACAGAGGCAGAAGACCATACCAATCCCAGAATGAGTCAAAGGGATGTAAGCGATGAAGAATATGCAGGCATAACTTATCACTGTGCAAACACAGAAACATGAGCGTCAGGCTCAAATAGAGTCGTTGCAGGAATGAGTAGTAGAAGTACTCGCATAGGCAGAAGGAGAGAGAACATATATATCACAAACCCAGGTAGAATGTGCAGGATTTCTAAGCGACAAAGTGGAAGTTTAAAGGTAGTGGACACCATTAAGGAGAAGACCGCTCAGGCACTGACAAAAGCAACAGAGTTGAAGGAAAAGTTCCATACGATCACCAAGGAGATCAAGGAAGCACAGAAATATTAGGTGACTCGGTATGAGTCACATGTCAGTGTTGGGGGCCTGTTGGTAAGAGGCCGAAGTGGAAAGAAGGACGATCATGGGAAAGAAAGCGTGCAGAAACTGAAGTAACAATTGGAGAAAGAACATCACGTGTGCATGCAAGAAAGCATGCACAAGGAAAGCGACAGCTGGAAGAAGAACAACACGCGCATGGGAGGAATACCTAACATTAGTAGGGTTAGGGTTTTGGTAATATGTTGTAAATGGATGAAGATCCTGATAGATATAAATATAGATACACAAGTATCATATAGAGGTTCGTTGTTTTGTAGAGGTTCGGGTTTTTTGTATTAGTTCAGGTTTTTTAATATTCCATCATAGTTATGTACGATTTGATGTGGTATGTAAGAATGTTATGAACCATTTTTGTAAGATGTTGAGTTGAGAACAAAGGAGAGGAGGAAGATCTAAGGATTAGATCACAGGCTTAGGAGCCTGGTGCAATCTAGTTCGCCTCATACAGATCTGACCCATTTTGAGGAGAATTGTAAGCGTGCGTCACTGGAGATGCAGAACTACCATAATAAAAGAGCCGAGAGCCAAATATTTTTGGACGTATCCTAGGAGGGGGTGATCCATGATAATATCTATGTAATGTGATGAATGCATGCATATCTTTACTTTCTTTCATCGGTTAATTATTATGCTTGATGAATGAGTTAATACATTGTTATGGAATCCGATTATGTTGCTCGGGAACTAAACTATGGAAGATAGATACACACCCGTGAATAGTAGTAGATTCCAATCACAATTCGTAGTACATGGTTCTGATTAATAAACCCCTATCTCATACTCAATCCTAGGCTATAAACACTAAAGTCTTACAACCACCCATTTAAAGCTATCTCGGGTGAGACTACGCAATTCATCCTTGTACTGTGTTTCCTTTTGGTTCACCAAGAGGGCCGATAGTTTTAGAGGCTTTGTTGGAAACCCGAAAGATATAAACCCTATTTCAATAACTCAGTTGTTCAATAAAGAAGAATAAGCAAGTACAAAAACCCAACACCAATACCAATATAATCAAGTCAAAGGGAAACAAACGAAGAATCCAAGTAAAATTTCGAGGGACCCTAGATTTTGATTAAAGAAAAATAAGGGGGTTGTTGGGGCCGTACACAACCCCAATCAAAATCCCACTCAAAAAGGTAAGTAAAAATATTACATGTCTTTTGAAAAAGTTTTAAGAGAATAATTCTATATAGTTCAAATATAAAAGTTTAGTTTAATCCTTGTATGATTAGATATACAATATTCTTATATTTATTTAATTAACATAATAAAGATAGTGGTTATAGTTGAGTCAAAATTAGGAAATGGGAATGTACACAAAGTTGTGTTTGGTTATATATGTAACCAACTTGAATTGATATAACAATCTATTGATTCTTGGAAAAATATCCGACAGTGAACTAGGAGAAATTTCTCGATCAAGGTCCCAATTAGGTCTATACTCCTTTGGAATGGAAATCCTCACCAGTATGTGGGCTCAGTTGTGACTAAGGGTGATTTACTTCTCATAAGGATACTTTTCTTGAAGCTCTTCTAAACTATTGTGCAGATGAAGAAAGAACTAATTTACTTTCTATTCTAAAACTACACTGTCCTCACTAGGATATGGAAGCTATTCATAGTCTCTTAGTCAAGAACAAGAAAAATAACAGATATTAAATGTGATATAAAGGTAAATCATCAAGTTGTGGAAATAGTTCATGCAACCTGATAGAAATTAAAACAAATAAACATGAGTTTTGACCCAGTAAATAGTTACTAAGAAAAAAACAAATGCATATAATCACACTCAATATAAACAAATAACATGAATTTAAATACCAGATAAAGGTATGTTGTCTAACTATGTAAACAGTTCTCACAGTTTACAACAATTAAAATAAATACATACCAATAATTCATTCAGTAAATAATTACCAAAATACCATCAACATGCATACTCATAAATTAATTCTCTATCGTTTCCATGATATTCAATCAAGAATGACATACTAATTCCTCAAAGTTTCTAAAAATAGTGCATAACTAAAGAATACAAACATTCATTCATTAATAAATCTAAGAGAGGAAATGACATGCAAAATTTGTATTTCATTAACTTTGTATAGTAGTACCAAAATAATTGAAACACCATGTAGGTATTGCCACTTATAGGTGTAAATGTGTTGAACCTGCACAAAATAGATCTAGATAGAAAATACAACACACATTTGCAGAGAGAAATTGAGAAATAAGAAGCAAGAGAGAAAGAATGGAAGAATTTTCATTAACCATTATGAATAATGAATAATTTACACATGATATACTTTGTATAACTCAATGAATGCGCACTAGAGGAGAACCAATGCGCCATAGTGGTGGCATAGATTGATCTAGACACACACCAGCAGTTGCGGGAGTGAACTACCACCTAGTCTAGTCTCTTAGGCAGTTACGAGAGTGAACTACCACCTAACTGAGTTAACTAGTCAACTAGTCTTCAGTTAATTGACTAAATAGAGTGTAGTGAGGATTAGATCAAGGAATCAAGGGTAATGTGCCAGTCTGGTGATGATCCCAAGGAAAGTGTGCATTAACATGGTGATGATCCCAATGTTTCATGGTGACAAAACCAATGCAGCATCTAAACTCAACTCAAATAGTCAAACTGAAGTGTCAACTGAAAGAGAATATTCTCCAGGTGGAATATTCTCCCCTAAAATATAGGAGACTGGATAATGACTAATTATGACTAATAAACAAGGAAAAACCTTAGGAAAAAAAGATCCTAGATGTGTGTGAAGTAACTCCAACACAAGGTCTTCCAATCTCAAAATTTTGTCTCTTAGAATAATGTACATAACCAATTTTCCCAAAGTTTCAAAGGCCTTGCTCTTACTAGATAATTACAATAAATAGAAGAAAAAAATGCTAAATCCTAGAAATATTTCCACAATTTGATCAAACTCGTAGGTCTAGATATTGATTTGATTTGTTAGTTGATGTTAAGGAGAGATATTATCCTCAATGCCAATAACTCCTTCGCTGAATTTCCCCCCTTGCATATGCACATGATGTTTCCATATGGGAACTTTTTTTAACATTAGTGAAATAAATAGTGGCTGGGGAATATCCTTGTTCAACTTGCACTAATAGATGTTCTTAGCTATTTCTTCATGTCCCAATTTGAATTGAAATAATAAATCATTGATGGATTTGTAACATTTTGTAGGTCGAGTGATGCATTTTTTTACATTGTCCATATTCCATAAACTGATTTGAGTAATCCCATCTATCCTTGATCAAATATTATGATGTACATCGTTTAGAAAATATGACAAGACACAGATTGGCCCAAAAACCGCACATGAGGCATATTATAATCATCAATTATATATAGAGTTAGATCCTGTGAGAATAATTATTTGATATCCCAAGAGTCAAACGATGCTTGAATTTGTAGTTTTTGTTCTTCACAGAATATGGAATAACATTGAGGAAGATTAATTCCTCGTGCTTCCATAATTTTCATATTTTCAAATGAAACGTGTTCTTCCTTTTGTTTTTTAATTTGTGTTTGAGACCCTACAGGGAACTAAAGTACCTATTCATGATGCTCTTTGATAACATATATCTTGGTGTAAGGTAACTCTTGTAAGGAAGCAAGTTTGTTACACATCTCCATGACTTCTTTCTTTAAAGTTTCATAATTATCAATTTTCATTTTCATTTCCTCTAATTGAGCAGTCAAAGTATCTACTTGATTCTCATAACTTTTGCTCAATTTTTCTTTCTCATCTTGGACAAGGGCTAATCGATTATAAAATTCATACCTGATTTCATTGATGTTGGTATTTAGTTTTGCAATAGTATCTAGGTATCTTTTCTTTTCTTCTATAATTTATTTTAGTTTTGATTCATGTTCTTGTGACCAAATGGCTTCTTGTCATTTTAATTTTTCTTGCAACTCTTCCACTTTTTTCCTTTCTTCCTTTAATTGAGTAGACAATTTACTTACAAATCATTTTTTTTCATTGGAAAATGCTCCCAAGGCATCAAAATCTTCCTTTGCAAATTATTCATAATTTAAGTGTGTAACATTCCACAGTTGGCTTACTTCTCATGTGACTTCTTCATGGTGTGTCATTTTCCCATTCTTACTCTTTCTCCTCACTATAGTTATGGTTTTATCATCAAAATCATAATTGTCAAGGACAAAACATTATCTTGTATAGGTTGGAGGTTATCGAGATCTAAAGGGGTTGTAACCATTCTTCCTGGAATGATATTTATGGGGATAGTATCAATAGGATTAGTATTAGGAATATTTATTGTTTGAGAGTGCTCCATATCTGTGTTGGTGCTAAACTCTTCACTGACTTCAAGAGTTTTGATAAGAGTCTAGATTGTTGTTTTCCTCAAGTCTTTTTCTCCTATTGTAGTCCTTTGTTGATAATGTTCGTCTACCCGTGAATCCATTGTTGAAGTGTTGTGATCCTATTCAGTTTCATACTTGGATGATTCATCCTCATCTTCATCAATCTATATTGCTTAAATATCCTGATTTTCATTATTTTCATTAAGAAATGCATTTTTCCTTTTAAATTGCCAATCAATGAAGTTTGAAAAATTGGAATTGTTTCTTATAGCATCAATTCTTTGAGATACTTCATGAAAAATTGTGGCTCTCTGAAAAACAATGTCAAAAGGGTTGTCTTCATGGATGTATTCTTTACTTTTAACTATAGCACAATGCTTTTTAATAATCTTTGCTGGATCATGTTTTTTGAGATTCCCTTAGCTAGATAGATTCCGTCCAATTGATCCACTTCCTTTTGAGCATGTTTTTCATTTAATAAATTAAAAATTCCCAGTAAAATTGGGAATGTAGACCATTTCTTTTTCTGATTTCTTGACAGGGATGTTGAAATTCCAACACTAACAGTTTGGTGTGCAATTTCTCTTAAAGCTAGTCTTTCTAGGACATATCTATGAAAAATATGGGGGGGGGCTTCACACCCATACATTCTAATGTATGAGAATTACTCATCCAAAAACCAATCACCAATCTCTTTCATAGTATTCATGGCCTCCTGAGTAAATATGGGAGTCGACTGATTTTTTAAAAGAAAATGTAGAGGAATCATGAAGAAATTATAGATGTCATAGAAAAAATTCTTGTAGTTAATTTACCACATTTTAGAGAAATAAAAATGAATTGCTTCTTCATAGGGATATCGGTTCCAAGCTAAAATCGGAAAATGGATAACTACACAAACAACATTAAACAAATAACTAGACATGAAAAATACTAGGCAATATCATGGAGGTGCCTCTTGGAACTTTTGAACCTCTTGTTTGATGTTAGCATAAAGGATATGTTCCCAATTAAAAAACTTCCTCGTTTGAACTTGATAAATAAGAGGGACCCAACTCAACTTAAATTTAGAGGAATATTTTTCACTATATAGGTGACAAAGCATGGTGGAAATCAACATGGGGGTTTTCTTTAATCTAGGGACATGATAAATCTTATCTCCTATGGTTTTGAAAGAATTAGGATCATTTCACCATTCACTTATTAAATCAACCATTTGTAACTCATCATTTTTAACTTCTTTTTGAATAGATTCTTTGATAAAATTATCATCTAGACTGACTTTGGACAAACTCAACTTATACATATCAGAAACATCACCAGGTCTGAAAGAACCAACAAACTGGTGAGAGGAATTGACGGTTGTGTGCATAGAAATATCAATGTGGGATATTATCCACCCTACCATATCATAGTAGGGAAATATAGTTAGTCTGGTAGAAATCTTATGAAGGCCAGACTTCCTGATGCCAACTAGGTCATCTACATCTAACTCATGTTCTTTTGTGAAATCACCTTCTTCAATGAATTTATATATAATTCTATCCATTCTAGATTGTTTCTTCCAAATATATTGAATGTTGTGTCAGGGAAAAATGTTGATTTGGGGTTTCTTTCGATTACCTCTTCATCATCCTTCTACTTCTTCACCTTCCCTTTTCGCATCATCTTGTGATGATAGTCCTTGCAATCAAATGACACAATTCAAGTTTTCTTTCAAAATAAATTTATAGATTTGATTAAAACCAATTTTATCATCAATATGTATTAAAAAATATCCAAGAAAAAATAATTGGGAGGAATTATGTGTTTTCAGGTTCTTGAATTAATGCAGCGAAGGTTAAACCTTATAAATCTTAGAGTAAATGAAAGCAAGGCTCTAACAAGACTAAAAATGGAGTTAGAGAGAAATTTTGTTCTTAAGACGAAGGAGTGCACTATACCCAATGTTCAATAAATTCATTTAATCACTGTAACCACCAACATCATAATCATTGAACCGTGGAAAAGACAAATCAAATTTTATTCGAATTTGCAGGGTAACGTCTCTTACCAGGCATTGTTTCAATGGGAGTCTTAAGACTTAACCTTTAACACCAACAAGTGAAACCTGGGTCGATAGGTTTTATTATGATTTTTATTTATATTAGCATGCTTTAATTATGAATTGATCACTTCGAGGGGCACCAAAGATCAGGATATTTATGAATAAAAACCAATATCATTTGAAAAATCTTGGTTCGATATAAGTCAGGGTATCATGAGATCGGTGCACTGGGAATCATAATGGTTGTAGAATAATTCAAAAACTGCATCAAGACACAAACCCAATATGATATTCCTATGTTATTGTCGAGCAAATTAATCAGGGATAATTTTAAGGATGGAAATTTATTTTGAAATGTAGAAACCTTGGCGAATATTACTAGTCCTTTATATGTCATCTATAAATGTTTGGCGATAATTTTGTTAAAATATTCAAATTTCTAAGGATTTTATATAGTTTTTATAAAATTTTGACGATTTTAAAGGTAAAATAATTTTGTCCTATAGAATTTGGGAGAATAATTTTTAGAATGGTGAATCTTTTTTTGGGAAAAACCATGGAAAATTAGCCCATGGGAGAAATTTATTCCTTAAAATTTTTCTTGAAATTAATTAACTTAATTGTTGATCATTAAAGCATCAATTCCGGGTGTAATATTAGAGGTTCCAACATTGTATGTTCAGGGACTAGGACTAGCATGACTACCTAATCTATGAAAAGAACATGAAACGATACTAGAAAATCACAAGAAACTTATTCATTGGGAAACACAATAAGAAAGTTCCCTAATGGAATAGGCTATAGTTGTTCACTCAAGAAATTACATGAGTGTCATGTAATCTCATTTCCACCTTCAAGTGAAATTGTTATTATGATTGGAAATGCAAACAAGAAAATCTACGTGTATTGGGTAGCAAAGCAAATCTTAATTACTGGCCAAAAGACTTATTGTTTCTCACTTAAGATTTACACTCAAGTGTTAAGAAGCAACTTGTTCCTACCTTCAATGACACTTTATCTATGGAAATAAAGCATGTAAAAGAATATAACTCTAATGAAATCTGAAACTACTTGTAATTAAAGACATTTAATTCACAATAAAAAAATAGAAAGAGACTAATTATGAGGATAGATCCAATCATTCACACACATTGTGTAAACCAACAAGTCTTAGATCATTTTCCAGAGTATATCTCCCATATAAAACTATGAAACAGAAACAACACTATTATCTCAATTTGTAATTTAAAGGAAGGTGCATTGATTATAGATATGGAACAAAAATTGAATGTTATTAATCAATCTGCACACTTATGCTATGATTGAAACGAAGTATTATAATTTTCACTATTTGAGTTACAATAATAATTAATGTAAAAAGTACACAAAGTCTTAAAACTACAAGGAATATGTAATTTCTATCCAAATTATATAAATGTTGAATACAATATTTTGCAGATCATACAAATGATATGTAAAGACAAAGAATGTGACAACAATCCAACTATACCAACCACAAATTCAAAACAATATAAAACCAAAAGGATGAAACTATTACCTCTACTGCTACAACAAGGAAACGAGAACCCGATTGGTGGGCCCTCCCAGTTGGTTTGCCACTGCTCAAAAGATCACAAAATTAAAGACCAATTTAATGCACAAATGCTAACTTAGAAGACCAACATATCCTCCTTCTATTCATGAATTAAAGTTCAAAAATAAAAATGAAAGAACACAGTAATAACATATAGAAATGTTAGGCTCTTCTCAGTCCTATGGAGCTATCATTTATACATGAACAATTAGTGAAACTGAATTCTAAACTCAGAATCCATTCAAACAATTTTTACATTTTTTGGAAAATCAACCACACAGAAAATCTGGACAAACCCAAATTAGAGAACCGGGATTATCTCTCAAAATATTTTGAATCTCAAAAATCGACCCAATTGGAAGTCAATTTGGAAATTTATGTACAAAAAAAATATTTTCATTTTTCTATATTCCTCTTCTTCAGCTTGGAAATCAGGTCTGAAATTATTTGTCTGTAAATTGCTTATTAATTTAGACCATAACTTTGACCAAGAACTTAGAGACTCACAGGTGTGACCTGGACATGATATGATGGGTGGATAACCATATAGAAGCATCCAAATATGATGTGTATGTGTCCATTTCTCCATTGGACACATGGAAGTATGATCAACAATGATGGTGTTGCAGGATCTTTTTGTGTGTTTCAGGATCTGGACTCATGAAAAACATCATCAATGATAAACCAATTAATAATCATCCTAATACTTAATGGAAATAGTCACATTTAAGGATAATATTACCTTATTGGCTCTAGATAATTATTCCATCAAAAAATATTATATTATTTTGATGATAGGGATGATAACGAAGAAAAAAGGAGGAATAAATGGACTGAGGAGGGGTTTCACTAGAAATCAAATCGTTAATTTTGGAGGCCAAATATCCCCCCATGTCGAAGGTTTTGCACATCCTTGTGCAAACAAACATTGATGTCCAAGTCAAAAATTATAGGAAAAAACTAGTCTACTACTTTCCAATGGAGATACTGATATCGGATCCCATGTCCTTTTCTTCCCTGAGATTCCTTGCCAGAACCCAGTTGCATACATTGAACAATTGAGCCTGTGTGTGCCACCTTTTAGCACTCCTAAGAATTTGCTTGTTATTTTTGACCAATTTTTTATTTTCAATTTCCAACCGATCATATCTCTCCTAGTACTCTATATCTATCCATCACTTCAAATTCTTTGATCTTATTCCCTAATGCTCCAATATTCTTACTCTCCTTGATAGGTAAGCTTCTGGTATTGTTTGAGGACAATATTGGATGAGGAGGCTCACTGTAATCTATATTTTTTTCAAGAATATCCATTAGTGGTATCTCTACCTCAACTAGGTTAGGTTGAAAATCAGATACCTTTGGTTTAGACTCCTTATTCATCAATTTATTAGCCTAGGGTTTGGGACATTCTTTTTGTTGTACATCATTATTCCTTGTTGGTATTTCTTCATTATGCACAAGATTCACATACTACTAACAAGGAATGGGTGTTTACACCTTTGTGACCTACATTTCAACTTTTTTCTTTTCCATACTACGTGTGAATCTTTTCCATGGAGATGATACATCCTTATTTGGCTTCCTATTTTCCTTGGAAATGGCCTTCTCTTCTTGTCTTCACTATCTTTAGTGTTTATTTCATTGTTTTCAGGGATATCAGTAACCTCTTGAGGCAAGTCGACTAATTTTTTCCTGCCTCTACGAATCCATTTCTGACTAGAAATGAATACCAATTCCCTCACAATTAATATTCTGATGAGACCGTGGTGGTAAAGAAAATTGGACATACTTTGAAATTTTCCCCAATTTTTTTGCAAAAATAAAATGGAAAATTTGTTTGATCTCTAGATTCAAAATGCAGAAGCAATCGAATATGTTAAAGGAAGTCAATTGCATACCATCCCTCATATGTGACAAATTTCTGAAGTACAAACAACAAATTCTTCCATGCCTCCTTGATCCATGATCTCAAAACTCCATGCTTCCAATATGGCGTCTTCTTAGTGTTGCAGAGGAATCATGACCATGCCCTCTGTTCAATTTGTTGGTTTTTAAACCACCTTTCACCACTTTGGGGAAATCCTGTAGCTTCTACAATAATATACTTTGTCACATTCATTACTAAATCACTAATTTGTGCAGTATTCCCATCGAAACTTCATGCAAATTTCTCTCTCACAGAGTCGTTATGTCCTCCAAATTTATAAAGGAATGAAAACCAACCTACATTCTCAAGCACACTCTTACTTGAATTATACTATGGATACACTTCCAAAGTACCCAACGATGAGGGATAATGCCAAATTTTTCATGCCTTCACCATACTGTGACAAACCTTGGAAATGAAGCTTTGTTGGATCTCCAATTTTAACGATATTTTTGTTAAATATATTGTACCCTCAACAGTATGACCGTACACTGCCAGTTGTACTGGACAGTTGTACTTTCTATTTTCGTCTTTCTTGAGCATATATAGCTCAACCATATTACATTGTAACTATCTTCTGAGTGACTTCTAAATCTCTTCAGTTCTGTTCTGTACTTCTTCATACATTTGAATATACTATTCTTTTCTCTCTGCATTTCTCTGTCCTTCACAATTTATCATGGTATCAGAGCTACAGCAGTAAGCCTCTTCACACAGTTGGGAGAGCAACTCGATCCTCACAGCGTAGAGACTCACGGATCTTGAGAGCACGCGTCACAAACTTTTCACAAGGTTTGGAAAGCTGTCTGCAATACTCTTTAAAGATCGTCGTGAGAAGCTAGCGGAGGAAGCAGAGAATGCAGAAGAAGAAACCTGCGCAATTTTCTCAAAGAACCGTCAAAGATTGATGCAGAAGAGCTGCAGAACGAAAGAAGTTTAAAGAACTTGAAGATTTTGCTTCAATTCGTTAAAGATTCAAGCAGAAGGCTGAATCGTTTAAATATTTTTGAAAATAGCGCAAATCTGTCAAAGATTGTAGCAGATCATGAAGAAATCGTGAAATTCTTCCAAATCTTTGAAAGATTCACGAATCTTTCTTCCATGGGTGTAAAGAACACATCTCAGGTGCAAAGAACAGCCATTGAAGCCGTGCAATTCGTCCTGCAAACGGTTCCAAGGCGGGAAACCAGACCAGAGGGGATGAGGAAAGCACCGAAAAAGGCGAAAGAATGTCAGCCATCAGATCTTGAACACAGGCCTGACAGCCGTTGGTTCAGCAAGAAGTTGCACGACGATTAGTCATGTGGAGCGCACAGGAGGTTTTTTCACTTGAGAAATCCCGACGTCATCTTGACCGTCCGATCGAGAGACACGTGGCGAGATCTCGGTGTTTCGTGACTCGCAGGTGTAAAGGTCTGAAGACTATCATGAGAAATTGCGAATCGTGAAATCACGAGTCATTCTGGATCGTTGATCGAGAAAGATCGTGTGCCGTCAATCTTCTTTCATCGCAACATCGGTAATCGCGAGTTGGACGAGCAAAGGAAACTGCTCACCACAAACTCTGATACATGATATCGCGATATTCCGAGAAGGCTTCTGAGCCGTCCATCTCAGAGGACAGGTGGCATCAGATCAACGAATCGTCAAATCGGCATTCGAGGTTTCACAGTGTCAAAGAAACTTTACATCCAACTCGTGAAATCTCGATACGCGATATTGCGACCAGATCTCAGCCGTTCATCTCCCCTGGACACATGGAGCACATTGTAGCACCTGTCAGCATTTCGGCATTCGGGTTTGAAGTTGTCAAAGAAATTTGACATCGCAACTCGCGAAATCGTGATACGCGAAATCCCAATAAGATCTCAGCCGTCCATTTTGGCCGAACACGTGGCGGACATCGAGGCCACTATCGGCATTCGATTTTTCCACTTGACAGAGACATTGTGTCAATGGAGCATCGCAAGTCGCGATATCCCGAGGAAGCATCAGGACCGTCCATCTCTCTCGGACGCGTGGCACAAATCCGGCGACTCGGAAAAAGTCCCGAAGAGGAAAGCGCGATCGGCAAATCGGGATTCGGGAAATCGCGAAACCTGAGAACAAGTGATCGGGTCTCTTTCCAACGAAATCCCCGACGCAATCTGAGCCATCCATCCTTCAAGGACATGTGGCAGAAATCGAAGCTTTCGGGAAAAGTCCCGATAAGCGAGTTCATCGGCGTTTCGGGATTCGGCATTTCGCGGATCCTGGAGACAAGAGGTCCGGGACACATCATATCGCGAAATCGTGAAGAGATATCACGACCATCCGTCTGCTGGGACACGTGGCGACAATCAACGAAATCGGGAAAATTCCCGAAACGAAGCACGCCATCGAAAAATCGGTGATCGCGAAAACGAGGAGGCAAAGAACCTCGACATCAAAAATCGTGAAATCCCAATTCGCGAAATCTCGATAA
>JZKD02S0891761.1:127970-149121 GCA_000966675.3 Picea glauca | reverse complement strand
TGTAGCAGGAACACTACATTTTGGTTTATGGTACACTACATCTGATTGTAATCAACTTTCTGGTTACACAAATAGTGACTTTGCAGGTAGCCTAGATGACAGGAAAAGCACATCAAGATATGTTTTTCAACTGGGCACGAACCTGATTTCATGGGCATCGAAGAAGTAGCCGATTGTATCCATATCTTCTAGCAAAAGGTAATTATGGAGGATTTTAATGCGGGATTTACAAATCGAAAGGTGGTTACAGTGAGAGATAGAAATGGCATATGTTTAAATTATGTAGTAAAAAATTATATGGATCGTTAGAGGAGCTCATTTTGAATCCCGTTGTGATTCAAAATGGGTCTCAAGGCAATGAATTAAACGATAATTAGCTCTCCATTTTGATAAAAATAACATGAAATGACAAATTCGAGGGGTGCCTAACCAAAATCATAAAACATGATCTTGGAAATGATAACATGTGATGATAATTCAAGGGATGGAAAATCAATATCATATCTTAGGCATGATCTTGGAGATGACAATCAAATTTGGTGGTAAGTTTAGAAGTTATGAGAGAATCATACATAAGCTAATCGTGAGCCAAAAATATTTCATCATGTGACTTACATATCTTAGATGAGCTTAGGAAAATTAAAAATTGACCCTTTACCTCTATTTTACCTTTGAAATACAATCATGTCCTTTTCTAGATCGAGATATTTTGAGCAAGAAAGAGAACTAACTATTGAAAAGAGACTTGACGGGGATGAATATTTGGGACCAAAGAAGTCAAATGTTGTTGATGATGAAGATCGATCAATTGAGATTGATATATTGTTGATATGATACAAAACAAAGTGATAATGTATATTTAAATTGTTATGTTTATAGGCCAATGACTGTTGACTTCCTTATTTAGGCTAGAAAATTCACTTTAAACAGTTGCTACAAGATTGCTTGGTTGTTATAGTACTACTTGTAAATGCTAAAAATGTAAAAGATATGAATGTTGATTCTACTATTGGAAGGATGGACACTGCAAATTCTATTCGAAGGCTGGACATCTCCTGAAGAAGGAGGATGGAGTGAATTGTGGTTGCAAACAAGACTAGATGACGATCTTTATTGGGACAATATATAAACATGTGACTATAAGAAATCAAATTGCTACAAGTTTTTGTTGATACAAGAAAGTCATATATTCTTCGTCCATATCCTCTATCCATACAAGTAAATCTATTTGAATGATTTTACTTAGAGTTGAACATAGAAAGATATCATTGGATTATCGGTCAATAATTCAAATCGTTAATCAATGCGAGATGACCCACCATTAATGTCAATGGGAATAAAGGTACAAAAGTAAATTATAGTATATGTGAATGGATGTGTTGGAGTCAGACACATATAGAATCCATAGTTCAAGGGACATTGATATATTCCCTTTTTGATAGCAAGAGAACCAACCATTGAGGCATGCAGGGCTCAAGGTACTTATAAACATCTCTAATATTGAACCCAGATGATGTGTTAGAGTCGATGGGATGAGACCCATTGGAAGGTGGGCCTTAAGGAATCCCACACCATTTGACACAAGCATAAAACATAATTGATTTGAAGAACCATAAAAATTGAACCAATGTCAACTTGCAAAAAATTATTGAGAGTTTTTCGCAACAGTTTCCTAGTTTTCAAGCAAAACTCATGTCCAACTGTGTTAATGAAATGGTTTTCACAATTGGATTTATTTTTATCTTTACTATTTTATTCATTTATTTACACTTCCCTACTTTAATTGAAAAAGAAAGCATTTTTTTCAAGTGTAGGAGTATTTTCAATGCATCCATTCAAGAAACAAGATCTATTTCAAACTCATATCCAATTTTGAAAAGTATACCTTAATGAGTACCAGGATATGAGAAGCTAAATTGCTAATTGATTTAGTGGAGATGGTGTCAAGAAGTGTTGGAGAATGGAGTAATTTCATGGCCTGATGACTATTTGGAACCAAGTATCAATGTATTCTTTGTTTCCCTGGTCCTCTTTTATTTCCATGCCATGAAGTTCTTTGGAAGGTTGTTCATCACACTCCAGAATATACAAGGGATCTGGTGATAGGAATACCAAAAATTCTTCAATATCTGGCTCTAAGTGATGTTCTTCATTAGTTGTGGTCCACTGTTCTTGGATCTATTCTTTATGCTAATAAGGATACATAGAATAAACTCCTAAGTTCTCCTCTTGTGGTGCATGGATCCTTTGTTCCACTACTTCTTCTTGGATTGTATATTCATCCTTAGTGACAATTTTGGAGTGTGGGAAAGGATTTGAGACAATCCTTCTAACATAATTTCCTCCTTTGATAAACAAGTGCCTAAGCATATCTAGTTCTTATGGTTGATCTAGAGCTCCTTCTCATAAATAGATTAGTATTATAGGTCATCTTACAACTCCAAAATAAAACTTTAAAGGAATACATTTGGCCAAAAGAAACAATTTCAAAATAAAAATCATCATGTACTTGGATGCTCTCACTCTACTAAGACCATGTTGTCACCAAGTTATCCATTGACATGAGTTATCTTTTTCCTTTCCATGAATCAAATCAAAATAAAACACACTTTCATAAAAGGAAACAATGAGTCTTTGGAGAAACTCCCCAAAGTGAATGCATCTGGATAGAACCCCCCTAGGTACTTCTGAAGTAAGGGAACCTTTTCATCTTACATGCTTCTTCTCCTCCAGGTTTCAACTATAGATACAAAACAAAAACTTGTCAAAACAAACTACCCATGCTCTAATCCCTTATAGCACCTCCCCGACGACGACACCAAACATGTCGAGAAAATTAATTAAATTAATTTTTGATCATTAAATCATCAAACCGGGGGCACACGCTTAGAGGTGCCAAAACTATATGTGCATGGAATAGGACTAGCATGACTATATAATTTGTTAAAACAACATGAGATGATACTAGCAAATCACAAGAAACTTGTTCTTTGGGAAGGAAGACATGAAAGTTCCCTACTGGCGCAGGCTACAGCTGTTCACTCAAGCAATGCCATGAGTGTCAAGTAATCTCATTCCTACCTTCAAGTGAAACTATTCTTATGATTGGAAATGCAAAAAAGGAAATCTATATGTACTAGGTAGAAAAACAAAGATTACTTACTGGCCAAAAGGATTATTGTTTCTCACTTAAGATTTACACTCAAGTGTTAAGAAGCAACTTGTTCCTACCTTCAATGACACTTCATCTATGGAAACAAAGTATGTAAAAGAATATAACTCTAATGAAATTTGAAACTACCTGTAATTAAAGGCATTTAATTGACAAACAAAAAAGGGAAAGAGACTAACTATGAGGATTGATTCAATCACCCACACACACTTTTCAAATCAACAAGTCTTAGATAATTTGTCGGAGTATATCTCTCATATAAAACTACCAAACATCAGAAACAACACTACTATCTTGATTTTCAATTTAAAAGAAGGTGCATTGATTATAGATATGGAACAAAAAATGAATGTTATTAATCATTCTGCACACTTAGGTTATGATTGAAACACAGTATTATAATTGACATTGTTTGAGTTGTAATTAGAATTAATGTACAAAGTACACAAACTCTTAAAGTTGTAAGGAAGCTGCAATTGCAATCCAAATTATATAAATGTTGAATAAAATGTTTTTTAGATCATACAAATTGTTATAGCACAAGTTGTAGGTTGGGACAAGCCTAACCCAAACACAAATCAAGTGCTACAATTTGGGAATACTACACCCAATGTCACCTTGATGTAGGTCTCTCATTAAGGGTGACTAGGTCACTCTAGGGAGGTGATCCTGGTGACCCTAGGGGGATTGGTATAGATATGGATAGAGATGTAAGTGAAGCCCCTAGAGGTTAATTCTAAGTGGAGTGAAAGGTGGGAAGAGATGATTTTCAAGTCAAGTGATTTTTTCCCCAAAGGTATAGTATTTCTCTGAATGATTGTACCTGCCCAAGAAACAAGAAAATCCAACTTCCAATGATATATGTTAGTATGGATAAACAAGTTAAGATTTATGTCCCTAATTTTCATCAATAAATGACAGCTTATATAAGAAATTAAGACATTCAAATCACCATGTAAAGCATAATATCAGTCAACAATATTATCAATGAGTATGGTAATCAAGTATGACTGAAAAATGACACTTTAAGGATCAATAAAGCAAGTTGTTATAACAATGTATTTTCTACCGAAAATTGCAGCCTTACCACTGTAGCATTCAATGGCATGCAGCAACAAAATTAACCATGGAAAAGTGCCAAGAACTATCCCAAAAGGTGTTCCCTAGTTAGTAGAGTAAGTGAGCAAAATTATAGAGCTAGTCTAGGGTTAGTTTAGGAGTTAAGAGAGTCTTAGTAGCTAGGGTTATGCAGCCCTAATGTTTGTAGCTTAAATTTTATAAAAATAATTAAAGTAGTAGGAGAGAGGGGATGCCCTAGTAGGGGAAGACTCCTCTCAATGAGGAAAACCAACTTCAAGCAAGAAGCCTTTCAAATGATAAAAAATTGTGCTTCCCAAGGCAATCCAATGCAAAAAATATATGACTAGTTTCTTTACTATTGGGTTAATGGAGTCAAATTAAGTAAGAGCTAGAGAAGCTACCACCTTGGGGGTGTAATCCCTTTTACTTCCCAAGGCAATTTTCTCTAGCTAGGGTTTAAGATAAGAGGGTGTATTTATTTATACTTCTCTTAGCAAACCCTTGTTTAATCAATAAGGTGAAGCAATAAAATGGTGAAGAATATGGTGGGGGTGTACTCCCTTATAATTTTCCTCCTAGTTCCTAGCACAACAATCCTTGACTTGAAAAGAATGATAGCATATGTGTAGAAGACCATACCAAAATAAAGAAAGATGCTAAGATAATGCACCATAAAATATATAAAAACATCATCCATGGTTAGCACCTCACTCCTCCATCACCCATTCATTAACATATCCATAAACAAGTGCACAAGAAACTAATAGAGCCAAATATAGAAAAAATTTCAGACCAATACTTCTCACCATGAGGGAGAGTTATGTTAAAATGATATCTTATGATATCTTATTTATACAAAATTTCACCCAGGTGACTTGTCAAAAAATTAAGGGGTAAACCACAATATTAGGGTTCAACAACCCTAATCTTTCCCCCTTAACAAAGAGTTATTAAACAATTCATTTAAAATTTAACTTTTGCACAAATAAAACCCTAATTTACATGGACATCATCCCTTTAGGGGACATTTTGGCACTACGAGAAGGTCGTCGGTGATGTAGGAGGGTAGTAAGGCTTCCCAAAGCCACATGTAAAGCATCCAAATGTCTTCCTTCATTTTCAAAGCCTCAAAAACCTCAAAACTTCCAAGTGTCAATGCATATCATCTAACCACCATGCCTTAGCCCCCCAATTTTTTCAATAACCTCTTTTACATCCTTTCTTTGTTTCTCTATCAATAACCATGGAAGGGAACTTATATTTTTTCCATCTGCATCACTATTTGAATGAATAACACTTTGCATTTCATGATTTTCATCCTTAATGTCATTACAAATATTCAAAAAAAAATCTTTTTCACTCCTTCCATCTAAGATTCGCCATAACGTTTCTGTTACATTCTTCCTGATGTGCATTGTATCAAACAAATGAAAAAAACTTAGGTGCTCATAGTAGGGGATCTTAATGAATTGTATGGGATAACTTTCCATTCCTCATGGAAGTGCCCCATTATTAATTCCTTCATGACGACCTTCAAGGTGAAGCATATAAATTAAATATATTAGAACAATACTTGTCAATTAGTATAATGAACAAAATGCAATAAAAATATAAAATATTCCAGAAATTTCAAGTATGATACAAATGATTTGATCCAATATACCTTAACGATTTCTATAACTGCCATAGATGAAGTGCCATTCTCTGTGGTTTTAATGCAGTCTCTTCTTTCTCATTGAAAAGATGTTTCTTGGTACTTCAATACCTATGGTTCTTAGAGAGGAAGTGTCTATACTCATCAAACACCTTCTTTCCTAAACTTCTTGAATGATGAGATTTCATGTTAGGACCACAAACTGGACATGGAAATTTACCCTTTGTTTGAATACCTGCAAGAGATGGATTAAATTTATATCAATTATTTGAAGTATGTTTAATGAAGGGATTATATAAAAAAAAATGCATGATATGAACTTCGTAAAATTAAACACTATTAAAGTGCACTACAATGTTATAACATACCACAAAAATGGGTTAGATCTAGGGCATCATGAATTGTTCATAGAAGCATTGCATGGAATTTAAATTCCCTTTGCGTACCTACTAGTCTATATATATCATACATAGTGATTCCCTTCCATAACTCTATTAATTCGTCAATAAGAGGCTCAATATATACACTCATATCTTTGAATTGGTACTTACCTAATAAAAAATATCAAACATAATTATAAGACATAATTGAACATATATGAGTAAACAAAAAAACATAAGACATAATTATGAAACAAACAAGACAAATGAAATGTTACCGTGCTAAAAAAAAGAATTCTAAAAAAATACCTAGAACAATCATTGCCAACAATATGTGTTCCCTCTTTATTGAAATCCATGGAGGAATGTTATTGTTGATAGCAAAAACAGGCCACATCGAGTAAGTAGATCTGAGCTCTCCAAATGGATTGACACCGTCGGCTACTAATGAAATCCTAAGACTACGAGGTTTGTCTTTAAAATGTGGCCATATTTCCTCTATATTATTAAATGCAGATCCATCTACAGGAATTCTAAGAGCACCATATTTAATTTTGTTCTTTGCATGGTAATCCATAAATTGTGCTATGCTTTTGCACATGAACATTCGTCGCAAACTTGGAATTATGGGAATATAATGAAGAACCTTGCGAGGCACTTTTTTGTTACTTGATTGATTCAATATATACTAATTTGACATTTTGGGCATTCTTCTTTCGACACATGTTCTCCATAATATAGAATATGATCATATGGACAAGCATGAATAACTTGATACCCCATTCCAATATCTTTCATTATGGCATGTAAATCGTGGTATGTGCAATATAAAATAGTTGACAGTGGTAACCAAAAATCACCTAACAATCTACAACATAAAAAATCAATATTTGTTAATGTAAAGAATATTGATCATACATATTGCATCCAAATTTTACAGATGATCAAATAACAATAAAAATAGATTGAAAAAGAAAACCTTTATCATCATGTACTAAGCTTGAAAAAATATATTACACACCTTAGCGATTGTGTGACAAAAGTGTTTGAAAAACCATTCATACACGAGAAACACTATAGAAGAGATAAGACTTGTTTTGGAGCCTTCATAAAGAGGTTGAATTTCCTTCTAAAGTACATGTATATCAAAAACGCCATCAAGTTGGTCATCATGATCATCCATTCAAGAATTATTAAATGTCTCATGGATCAATATATTTGTCCATTCATCCATTCTTCAACTATGTTATTAGCATCATCATCTTCTTCTAGAGGATCATTAACTTGATCTTCAATATTCACTCTATGTTCCTGAACATGAGATTTTAAAACCACGTCTTCCTCCATGGGTAATTCCCTAGGGCATCATTCCTTTATAATTAAAAACAATCAATTAATATTATTGTATATAACAAATATTAAAACAATCAGACGTCTACAAATATAATATAGGAAAACAAAGAACATGAACATGAATCTCCATATTTCCTTTATTGTCCTTATGACCCCTAATGCTTATAAGTCTTAACCTTTCAAGGTTCCAGAACAGGAACATGGAATCTCCATATTTCCTTTATTATCCTGTTCCTGACAAATATGACATTCAACCATTGGGGGATTTTCACTTTCCATTAGTGATTTAAAAAAAATGTTGACATTACTAGGAACTGGAATTGATCTTCAAAACGTTTAAAAATGAAACAATTACCAATATAAAACAGGAAATAACAACTCTACAAATAATTTTCAAACATGGTGTTGGTACTAATATCAAAAGAGGAATTATAAACTCTGCACATATTTCTCAAACATAGCCCTATGTAAGTAAAACAATGAAAATAGCCCTATGCTACTTTTTTAATTAAGATCTAAGACAAAATTGGATGAAAGAACAAATAATTATGATTGCATTTAGAATTCAGAAAATTAGTGGAGGATAATAATGATAGCAAGAATATATATGTTGTAATGTTGATTAATAAAAAAATAGACAAATAAAAATTCATGAAACCAGATAGCACAATTCACATATGGAATCTCCTTTTTGTTGGGACCAATGCTCGATGCATTTCCTATCATGAGCATACCATGGAGGGAAAAAAAACATGTTTTGGATCAAAAAGTTAATGATAAAATACATATTTGACACCCATAAACCATTCATTCAACAAACACGACAAAACATAAACCACCCTTATCTATCCCCCTAAACCCTATACCTTCAAGGTGCTAGAACATGAACATGGAATCTCCATATTTTCTTTATTGTCCTCTTACTGAAAAATATGAAATTCAACTAGTGTGGCATCTACATTTTCCACTAGTATTTCTGTTTTAAAACCTATAACCCAGCCTAACCCCTTAATCCCTAACACTAAACCTATAACCCCTACTCCCTAAAACCACATTAACCTCTAATTCCAACTAGGACCTAAACCCATAAACCTACCTTAACCCCTAACCCCTTAACCATTAATACCTAATCTATATGTATTAACCCTTAAAATGATAAAATATTAACCCATGTTAGGTACCATATCTATTATAATATAAGAAAACATAAATACTATAGAGAATAACAATGAAACAACACAATAGATGAAACCATGCCACCATGATGCAGGAGCATCGCCAGCACATCAAACGAGCCAACGCGGAAGCAGAAAGACAGCTGGACAAGCCAGCACCAAATTTTGAAAACACTTTGGGATTGTTGTGCAAGTCTTTAATGAAGCCATTTATGAAGGCACACTTTGTATATTGTAATGGACCTTGAGCAAATAGCTCTTGTCCTTAGGTAGATAGACGACATTTATTTTAGTTAATGATGGTAGGTAGATTTTAATTGTAGATTTGATAGATTTAGAGTCCAAGAGGGAAAACGGGATATAAACACCCTCATTGTATCATTGTAAATTATTGAAACAGGAGCAAGAAGGAAGAGCAAGAAGAGAATTGTGTAAAGAACACCCATGTGCAGATATTGAATTAATGGAAGAAAGATTTGATTCAAATCCATGGTTATGTGTCTATTCTTTGTGTATTGATGATTATGCTCATGAGTGTTTGCTTCCTATCATGCATTTTCTCTTATATGCTGTGTATGTGATTTCATAGTTGAATTGAAGTCTGAGAGGGAGATAGAATGAGTTTCAATTGTTTCTCTAACTGAACCAGAGGATTCCTACAAGGAGTGCAGTTGAATTGTCTGCAAGGAGTGCGTCGAAAGAAGGGATCAATTAGAGATAACTTTTGTTCTCATTTCCTCGAAGGTGCAGTTAGGCTCAAGTGTCATGCAAGGAGTGCGCAGGCCAACGAAAAGCCTCAGGGTTGCGAACCTGAGTAAAGCTTTGAAAGAACTATTACTGCTGGAGTGCGTAGAGTCGAGCGACTTCAACACTTAGACAAGATTGAAGTTTTTCCACAAGGAGTGTGTGCAAAGTTCCTTCTAAGTAATTGAGAATTGCAGGGAAGCTCAAGAGGAATAGACCTTCAAATTGACGGAAGGGTAAGTGCAGGGAAGTTGCCATGGAAATTCTGAGAGGAAGCGTCGTCGGCTTGCGAGCAAGTGAACGATTCTTGTGGAGAGATATTTTGTCACTTCGTGGATGGCATAAGGAAGAACGGACGGACGAAATCCTTCAAGGAGATTTTGCAAAGTTCCGTGGGCTGTTGGATCTTGCAGAGGTGCAAGGAGATTACGGCGCGAACATCTAAAGGTTCTAAGCTCAGGAGGGGTAGCGTCTTTGACCCAGGCCACAGAAGCCATTAGATCTACATGAGATATCATGTATCGGGGGTTCGTGAGTTGAAGCTGCAAGGGATTGCATCAAGAACCGTGATATTGCGAGATGCGATATCCCGACAACCAAAGGGTAGTGTGTGGGCCTGTAGGAGTGAGTGGAAGACAGATGGAAGAGATCGAGAGATCTCGCGAACTCGGAAGTTCACAGGGTGAGAGCCCAAGTATTGGGTACTCCAAGTTATGAAGCCGCGAGGTTGCGAGTAGCAAAAGAACGATAGGAACGTATCGGAGTTTCGGCATATCGCGAGTCGGGAGTCGGTAAAGTAAAGGGATTGGTATCGCGAGTAGCGAAGTCGTGATAGAGCCGAAGTCCTGATAGAGGACAGGGGAAAAGTTAGCGATTTGATTGGCCATTGGGTCTCGGGGATTCGAGAGCCCAGTGATCGATAGTGAACTTGCGAAGCCGCGAGTTCCGATCCTCCGAAAATAAAGAAGGGTGGATCACGCCGAAGAGAACTGTGGGTGAAGATTTCCCAATAGGGAAATAGAAGGACCTGAGAGTTCTTCGGGCCGAGGAGAAGAATATCCTGTGAGAGAGGACGTGCTCCGAGGAGTGCAGCTGCATCAGAGTGGTGTCAGAGCGAGGAAGACTCTTTGTTTTTTGTAGCAGAGAGAGAATTCACCATGCCGCCCAGAAGAGAAATAGAATCACCCGACCCAGAAGACAGGGAGGTGAGAAGAAGAGGCAGGCCAGTAGGAAATACAGAAATGGAGAGGCAGATGCGAGATCTCCGAGCAAGACTCAAGGAGATGGAAACAGCGCAAAGATGCACAACTAGTGCAGGGGATCTGAGTGATTCCGATAGCAAGATAGAAGATGAACGTGAAGAGGAAGTTACAGCCGAGGATGTGGTGAATGAACTCCTGATCAAAGCCATTGCCAGAATGGGTGCAAAGGAAAAAATGGACATCCCAGTTTACGAGGGGAACTTGGATGCTAAAGAATTACTAGACTGGATTAGAGCTCTTGACACCTACTTCGATTATGAGGATATCAAAGAGGATAAGAAGGTCAGACATGATGTCACACGCTTGAAGGGACATGCAGCATTGTGGTGGGATGAGCTACAAGCTGACAGGCGCTGCAAGGGCAAGCAAAAGATCAAGAGTTGGGATTGGATGATCACAAAGATGAAGAAGAAGTTCATCCCAAGAGATTATCAAATCACTCTATTCAGGAGGATGCAAAACCTGAGATAGAAGTTGATGAGAGTGAAGGAGTATACCGAAGAATTTTACAGGTTGAATATCAGAGTAGGTCATCGGGAGAGCGATGATGAAAAGGTTGCTAGATATCTGAATGGTCTGAGATACGACATTCAGGATGAATTGAGCATGGTAACCATCCAAACGGTGGAGGATTCTTATCAGATGGCTCTGAAAGCTGAAGAGAAGTTGAGCCGAAAGCAAGGTCAGCGAGGACGAGGTAGGAGTCAGCCCAGAGGCAAGGCAGTTGCCTAGGATAAATACCAGAAGCCCAAGGAGGAATGGAATAAGCCTCAGGGTAAAGTTGAAAGAGGTGGGACCTCACGAAGAGGACCATACATTGAATAGAGAGGGCAACATAATGAGAAGAAGGGAGATTATGCTAACGCAAACACTTTTCGTCGTACCAGAGGTAGAGGAAGAGGAAGAGGTGGAGTAATCACATGTTTCACATGTGGGAAAAATGGGCACAGGTCATTTGAGTGTCCAGAGAAAAAGAAGGACATTGGAGAAGATCACATCGTCGAAGCGCATAAGCGGGATGTTGAGACCGAAGACACAGAAGGTGGAAGGTCACTAATGATGCGTAAAGTTCTCCTAACACCTGGGAAGGAGGTGGAGGACTTAGCTCAAAGGACCATAATTTTTAGGACAATATGCAAAACCAAGGATTGGGTATGCAAGGTTATTGTGGACAGCGATAGCACAAATAATCTTGTTTCAACCGAGATGGTGAAAAATTGGAACTGGAGACAACTGATCACTCGAGTCCATACAAGGTTTCATGGCTACAAAAGGGACATCAGGTAAATGTCACTAAACAATGTTTAGTTGAATTCAAGATAGGAGGATATAATGATAAAGTACTCTGTGATGTTATTCCCATGGATGTATGTCATCTATTGCTGGGTAGACCATGGCAATATGATAGAAATGTGGTTCATGATCGGTGAATGAACACATATACCCTAGAGAGGGATGGGAGGACACACAGGTTGCTTCCGATAAAGGATAAGGAGGTGAAACCGGAAGTAAGCAACACAATACTTCTCATGAGTGGGAAGGAGCTTCTTACAAAGATGGAGAAGAAGGAAGATCCACAATTCTTTGTGGTTAGAAAGCCGAGGATTGTTCTGACTAGCACAAGAGTGGATGATCTACCAGATGAGATTCAGGAACTGCTGGAAGAGTTCGCTGACATCATGGTGGATGAATTACCTCGTTCATTTCCACCGATGAGGAGTGTGAGTCATCACATAGATCTCATACCAGGAGCTAGTTTGCCGAACAAAGCTGCGTATAGATTGACGCTGCAAGAAAATGAGGAGGTCAAGAAGCAATTCTAGGAGTTGTTGGACAAAGGATTGGTCAGAGAAAGCTTGAGTCCATGTGTTGTTCCAACGGTACTCAGTCCAAAGAAGGATGGAGGTTGGAGAATGTGTACCGACTCAAGAGCGATCAAAAAAATAACCATCAGGTATAGATTTCCATTGCCGAGGATGGATGATTTAATGGATTGCTTGAGTGGGGTAGAATATTTTTCAAAGATAGATTTGAAAAGAAGATATCACTAGATTCGCATGAGAGAGGGTGACAAATGGAAAACAACGTTCAAGACAAATGAAGGTTTGTATGAATGGCTTGTCATGCCGTTTGGCTTGACAAATGCACCAAGTACCTTTATGAGGTCGATGAATGAAATCCTAAGGGAATTCATCGAAAAATTTGTCGTCGTATATCTGGATGACATACTGATTTTCAGTAAGACAAAGACAGAGCATTTAAAGCATTTGGCCATTGTGATGAAGAAGCTACAGCAGGAGAAGCTGTTGATTAATATGAAGAAATATTCATTTATGAAGAGAGAACTCATTTATCTGGGGTTTGTTTTATCGGTGAATGAGTTGAGGATGGATCCGGATAAGGTGGAAGTGATCAAGAATTGGCCATCACCGAGAAATATTTTCGAGGTGAGAATTTTTCATGGTTTAGCTAGTTTCTATCAAAAGTTCATCAGGAAATTCAGTGGGATTAGTGCAGCGATGATGGACACAGTGAAGAAGCGGCATAAGTCTTTTCACTAGATAGCAGAAGCTGAGAAGAGCTTCAATCTGTTGAAGCGGAAGATCACAGAACAACCAGTGTTGGTGTTGCTAGATTTCCAGGAGACATTTCAGGTGAAATGTGATGCAAGTGAGTTTTCCATAGGAGCAGTCTTGAGTCAAAACGATAGGCCGATTTCATATTTCAGTGAGAATCTCGATGAGGCAAAACTGAAATACTCCACATATGATAAGGAATTTTATGCTATCATACAAGCGTTGAAGAAGTGGAGGCATTACTTGATCCCAAAAGAATTTGTATTCTACAGTGATAATCATGCATTGCAGTTTGTGACTCAACAAGAGAAGTTGAATCAGAAACATGCAAAATGGGTAGAGTATATGCAGAATTTCACATTTGTGATTAAGCATATTTCGGGTACTGCTAACAAAGTGACTGATTCTTTGAGCAGGAAGTGTTGGTTACTGCAGGAATTTCGAGTCAAAACATTGGGTTTTGAAAATCTCAGGGACATGTACGCAAGAGATGCAGACTTGGGAGAAGCGTATGAAGCAGCTGAGAATCCAGTTCTCAGAGATAGAAGCTCGTGGATAGATTATATGATCCAGGAGGGATTGGTGTTCAGAGGCAATCAATTGTGCATTCCAAATTGCTCCATGAGGGAGAACTTATTGAAGGAGAAACACAATGGGGGCTTAGTAGGACATTTTGGTCATGACAAGACGTTCATGAAGCTGAGCGAGTCTTACTTTTGGCCAAGGATGCGGTCGGAAGTCAAGAGATTTGTTGACAGATGTAGAATATGCCAGCATTCGAAGGGAAGGAAGTAGAATGCAGGTTTTTATCAGCCATTGCCCATACTAGAGAGGCCATGGGAGGCGATAAGCATGGATTTTGTATTGGGATTGCCAAGGACGAAAGACGATTTGATTTCATCTTTGTGGTGGTGGATAGGTTTTCTAAAATGGCACATTTTATCCCATGCCAGAAGACCAGCGATGCGACTCACATTGCAAATTTTTTCTTCAAAGAGGTCATTCGACTTCATGGGTTTCCGAAAAGTATAGTTTCGGACAGGGACACCAAATTCATTGGAAATTTCTAGAGGACACTCTGGAAGAAGATGGGGACTAACTTGATGTTCAGTTCTTCTTATCACTCATAGACAGACGGACAGACAAAAGTGGTTAACATAATTCTGGGGGACTTACTGAAAAGCTTGGTGACAGAGCACCATCGCAGCTGGGATAACATATTGCTACAAGAAAAGTTCGCATACAACGACTCAGTGAACAAGAGTACAGGGAAGAGTCCATTCCAGGTTGTATATGGGATGCAGCCGAGAGGAGTTTATGAATTGCGATATTTAGAACAGACTACGACTAACAGTGCTAGTGCAGAAGAATTCGCTGAAGCGATGAAGGAACTTCACAGCATGGTGAAACAACGACTGATAGACTCAAATTAGGAGTATAAGCACAGAGAAGATCAGTATCGGAGACAACTTTAGTTTGAATTTGGTGATCTAGTTCTGGCACATTTGAGGAAGGAAAGGTTCCCGAGGGGAACATACAATAAACTGAAAATGAAGAAAATCGGGCCATGCAAGGTCTTGAAGAAATTCAGAGAGAATGCTTATGAGATTGAATTTCTAGATGGCATCGAAATATCTCTGATATTCAATATCGCAGATTTATACCCATACAATGCTGGAGAAGTAGAGCTTGGAGTTGAGGAGCCAGTGATCCAGTGGATGAAACAATTGCCAATTGCAGAGAAGCCACAAATGGAATGCATACTGGACAAGCGAGTAGGTAAGAAGACTAGAAGGAAGGAATACTATGAATATTTGGTCAAGTGGAAGAATCACCCAGTGGAGGATGCCAACTGGGAGACCGAAGTTGAGATACAAAAGCATGGACAGACCGTGCGGGAGCTCATGGACAGGAGCCCATGAAAGCTTTCAAGCCGAGCATTATGATGCAGGAGCATTGCTATCACATCAAACGAGCCAATGCGGAAGCAGAAAGACAGCTGGACAAGCCAGCACCAAATTTTGAAAACACTTTGGGATTGTTGCGCAAGTCTTTAAAGAAGCCATTTATGAAAGTGCACTTTGTATATTGTAATGGACCTTGAGTGGATAGCTCTCGTCCTTAGGTAGATAGACGACATTTATTTTAGTTAATGCTGGTAGGTAGATTTTAATTGTAGATTTGATAGCTTTAGAGTCCAAGAGGGAAAACGGGATATAGACACCCTCATTATATCATTGTAAATTATTGAAATAGGAGCAAGAAGGAAGAGCAAGCAGAGAACTGTGTAAAGAACACCCATGTGCAGATATTGAATTAATAGAAGAAAGATTTGATTCAAATCCATGGTTATGTGTCTATTCTCTGTGTATTGATGATTATGCTCATGAGTGTTTGCTTCTTGTCATGAATTTGCTCTTATATGCTGTGTATGTGATTTCATGGTTGAATTGAAGTCTAAGAGGGAGATAGAATGAGTTTCAATTGTTTCTCTAACTGAACCAGAGGATTCCTGCAAGGAGTGTAGTTGAATTGTCCACAAGGAGTGCATCGACAGAAGGGTTCAATTAGAAATAACTTTTGTTCTCATTTCCTCGAAGGTGTAGTTAAGTACAAGTGTCGTGCAAGGAGTGCGCAGGACAAGGAAAAGCCTAAGGGTTGCGAACCTGAGTAAAGCTTTGAAAGAACTATTGCTGCAGGAGTGCGCAGAGTCGAGCGACATCAACACTTCGACAAGATTGAAGGTTTTCCGCAAGGAGTGTGTGCAAAGTTCCTTCTAAGTAATTGAGAATTGTAGGGAAGCTCAGGAGGAATAGACCTTCAAATTCATGGAAGGGTAAGTGCAGGGAAGCTATCGTGGAAAGTCTAAGAGAAAGCGTCGCCGACTTGCAAGCAAGTGAACGAGTCTCGTGGAAAGATCTTTCGTCGCTTCGTGGATGGAATAAGGAAGAATGGATGGATGAAATCCTTCGAGGAGATTTTGCGAAGTTCCGTGGGCTGTTGGATATTGTAGAGGTGCAAGGATATTACGGTGTGAATGTCTGAAGGTTCTAAGCTCAGGAGGGGTAGTGTCGTTGAAGCAGGCCACAAGAGCCATTAGTTCTACACGAGATATCGTGTATCGGGGGTTCACGAGTTGAAGCTGCAATGGATTGCATCAAGAACCGCGATATCGCGAGATGCGATATCCCGACAACCAAAGGGTAGCATGTGGGCCCGCAGGAGTGAGTGGAAGATAGGTGGCAGAGATCGAGAGATCTCGTGAACTCGAAAGTTCACAGGGTGAGAGCCAAAGTATTGGGTACTCCAAGTCATGAAGCCGCGAGGTTGCGAGTAGCGAAAGCGTGATAGGAACGTATCAGAGTTTCGACATATCGCGAGTCGGGAGTCGGTAAAGTAACGGGCTTGGTATCGCGAGTAGCGAAGTCACGATAGAGCCGAAGTCCCGATAGAGGACAGGGGAAAAGTCAACGATTTGACTGGCCATCGGGTCTCGGGGATTCGAGATCCCAGTGATCGATAGCAAACTTGCGAAGCTGCGAGTTCCAATCCTCCAAAAACAAAGAAGGGTGGATCGCGCCGAAGAGAACTATGGGTGCAGATTTCCCGATAGGGAAATAGAAGGACCTTAGAGTTCTTCGGGTTGAGGAGAAGAAGATCCTGTGAGAGCGGACGTGCTCTGAGGAGTGCGGCTATGTCACACCAAAATAATACATTTATTGATAGGAAACAATGTCCACTTCCCTCTTTGAGGGGGAAACCTCCAGCAGATAAATGCTCTATTACAATAATTCTAAAGACAAAACTTCGCATTCCCTCGACTCCTATTTATACTAAATCTATCTACCACAAAAACAATCTAGAGGAAGATCTTCTAGAAGTGGAATCTTCTATTAGGTCTTCTTACATTTGACATATTCTTCCTTATTACTAGTCCTTATTAATATTGATCTTTATTACATGGAAAGTATATTATTCTACCTACATGAAGAGTTAGGGATGTTAGGTCCCTAACATTCCCTCTCCCTTAAAAACAGTCTTGTCCTTAAGGCTTGAGATGAGGAAATCATTGTAGAATGATAATGGCTCCTAGGTGGAATCTGTCAGAGTTTTATAGTTCCATTGTACTAACACTTCATTGATGGTGCAATGATAGAGATGACACTAAAGCTGGTCCAAGAATGATTTTGGATGCAACCATATGGATCCTTCTTCATCCAACTCGGGGAGATTGGTTTGAGTTTGAAACTTAGTTCCAATCACCTTCTTTAACAATGAGACATGAAAAACTAGATGGATCTTAGAATGACTTGGCAAGGATAAATGGTAGGTGATCAGTCCCAGGCGCTTGAGAAATGTATAAGGACCATAAAATTTAGGCGTAAGTTTCTGACAATGTTCAACCTTGAGTGAATTATTCTTATAAGGTTGCAGTCAAAGAAACACTTGGTCCCCTTCAACAAATTGATGTTCAAAAGGACCTTGATATGCTTGTCTCTTCATGTGGTTTTGAGCCATTAGAAAAATCTCTTTGAGGGAATGGAGAATAGCCTCTTGAACTATAATAGTTTGTTCAATTTCCTAATCCTTCAAGACGCCTAGCATGTCTGAGAGAACGAAAGGTGGCTTTTTCCCATATACTGCCTCAAAAGGAGTCATGTGAGTAGTTGTATGGTAAGAGGTGTTGTATCACCATTCAACGAGTGGTAACCATTGAGCCCATTGATTCTGCCTCTCATATGAAAAACACCTCAAATATGTTTACAAACACTTGTTGACAACTTCAATTTGGCCATCATTCTGAGGATGATAGGATTTGCTGAGATTCAATTGTGTTCCTTGTATTTTGAAAAATTATTTCCAAAAATTTCTCGTGAAAGTGGGATTTTGGTCAAAAACAATAGAATGAGGCATGCCATGAATATTGAAAATATGATCCATGAAAATTTGATCCACAATGGAAGTGGTAAATGGGTGTTGAAGAGAACATAAATGAGCATATTTGTAAAGACATTCAATTACCACCATGATGATTGACTTATTGCCCGATTTAGGTAATATCACAATGAAATCCTTAGAGATATCCCTCTAAATAGTGGGTGGAATCAGAAGCAGTTGTAGTGTGCCAGGGGACTTGATTGTTTCTCTCTTGTCGCATTGGAAAAAATCAAATTCTTCCACAAACGCGCAGACACCCTATTTCATACCATCCTAGAAAAAAGAACAATTGAACCTATCATAGGTTTTGGTAAAACTTGAGTGATTAGCTATAGGTGTAGCATGAATCTCATAAAGAAACATGGATTTAATTTTTGACTCTTTACTTAAATACAAACAACCATTTTAGCGAAGGTCATTATTGTGGCAAGATTACCTTGGGAAAACTAGAGAATTGGCTTGCAATTGTTGGATTAGACGCGGAATTTTGGGATCTTGCAACCATTCTTGGAGAACAACTTGGAGCCAACATGGTACAAAGAAGGAGAGGGAAAATATGGACCCTTCATCTTCATATTTTCTTAAAAAAGCGTCAACAACCACATTATCTTTTCCTTTCTTGTAAATGATCTCATAATCATATCCAAATAACTTAGTCACCCATTTTTGTTTCCCTGGGGATGAAATACATTTCTCTAGAAAACACTTGAGGCTTTGATGATCAATATTAATTTGGAAGTGTTTCCCCAATAGATAAGGGTGCCAGAGATCCATGGCATGCAAAATAGACAACATTTCCTTTTCATAGATTGATTGGCCCAAATTTCTCTCTGATGGGTGTTTGTTGGTAAAGGCCAAAGGATGGCCATCTTCCATAAGGGATACTCCAATTCCTTTCCCTAAAGCATCATAGTCTAGGAAAAAGGTATTTGTGAAGTTGGGAAGGGACAGGACAAGAGTAGTGCACATAGCCTCCTTTAAGGCTTGGAAGGAATTAGTAGGTATTGGAGTCCAAGTGAAAGAATTATTTTTAAGGAGAGCAGTGAGAGGGGCTGCAATGTTTCCATAATTCTTAACAAACTTGTGATATTATCCTGTTAAACCCATAAAACCATGCATTCTTTTGAGAGTCTTAGGGCAAGGACAATCATTCATAGCTTCAATTTTCTTAGAATCCACCGTGACACCATCCTTTCCAAAAATATGAACTAGGTACTCCAGTTCCTAAGATCCAAAAGAACATTTATATTGTTTGAGAAAAATTTGGTGTTGAGAGAGTAGATGAAGAACTCGATCCACATGAGTAAGATGAGTTTTCCATGTTTTACTATAGATGAGAATATCATCAAAGAAAAATAAGACAAAATGATGGAGAAAGGGATGGAATACATGATTATTGAGGCTTTGGAAAGTGGAGGGATCATTACAAAAACTAAAGGGCATGTCCAAGAACTCATAGTGGCCCTCATGAGTTTGAAATCCAATCTTAGGAATTTATTCCTATTTTATACATATCTGGTGGTAGCCAAAACTAAGATCAATTTTAGTATAGTACTTGGCACCACTTAATTCATCCAAGAGATCATCAATGACATGAATGGGAAATTTGTCTTTGATGGTGAGTTTGTTGAGGGTGAGAAATTTAGGACACATGTGCCAAGAACCTTATTTCTTAAGTACCATGACCACATGAGAAGAATAAAGGTTAGTACTAGGACGGATAACACCTGTGGTGAGAAATTCTTGAACAATTTTCTCAATTTCATTTTTTGGGGAAAAGGGATGACGATAGGGACAAACATTGGGAGGAAGGTTGTTGAGGACAAGGGGAATGGAATGATCATGAACACCATGGGAAGGGGAAGTCCCTGGGGAGAAAAAAAAATAGCTTGATGTTTAGAGAGGATGGATTGGAGTTCAAGATGCACAGAAGGTGTTGTTGATGGGTGAAATCGACCGTACGTCAACTGAGAGAGTGGAACCGGTTCGGGGTTGTCTAATAACCCAAGCCGTTTGGGATGAAGCATCCTGATGGGTTTAGCGGCTCCGTTAGCCGATCTAAGGTCCTAAGAAAAAAAAAAGAAAACTAATCTACAATAACTAATCTAACTAAATAAATAAAACAAACTAATAAAACTAAAACTAACTATTAAAACAAACTAACTGATCTAACTATTCTATATATACAATCTACTAACTAATACTATACTAACTCTAACTAACTACTAACTGAAATATAACTTATTCACAAAATGTACAATATCCACAATTTACAGATTTAAATAAAACCTGGAAAACTCACTTATATTCTGCCCTAAGACAGACAAAGATATTTTTGTCGATTTTATAATTTTATGAACAGAAATAAAACAGAAAACTAACTAAACTAAATCACTAATCTAAACTACAAATATATCTAACTAAAATACTAAAAGAAATTAACGAAAATAAATCACAAACTAACTGGAGAAATGCTCCAGATTTGCCTTGTGTATGATGATTGTTTTAGCAGATTGGAGGGAAGAAACCCGCACCGAATTATCCAGGAGCTCCTCGTAAACGATATATGCAATTCTTTTCAGGTGTGTTTACAGGTAAAAGAAGACATAAAAATCACAACAACCATATGATTTATGAATCTCCACAATTAGATAAATCCGTATGCAAAGACTTATACTAAATAATTCAATTAATGAAGAAGAGAAATATGTCATTCATAGACTGAACCAAGTAATTGATGTGTCTTTAAATGTTGAAAGAAATCAGACATGGATCATATTAATTAATTCATATCATTCTGCAAAATACTATGATAGC
>JZKD02S0891761.1:76439-114168 GCA_000966675.3 Picea glauca | reverse complement strand
TCTCCCTTGGTTGAGAGATCTTTTGACAAAACCAAGAATTCGAGCTTAACTGCCTCCTAAACTCGAATGATTCTCCCCTTATTCTTCTCACCGGGCTAACAGTTCACCCAGAATAGGGAACGCTCCTTCAGGAAGGTCACAGAGTGCTATAATGCTCCCAGAAAGGTCCAGAGAAGCGCCAGTGCTCCAAGTTTGGGTAACGCTCCTACAAAGGGGTGGAAAAGCACTATAACGCTCCTCATCCATGGTGAAGGGGCGCCAGCACTCCTCAGGTAGTGTTAGAGGAGCGTTCCCCTTCCAAAACCCTGATTATGAAGCCTTCTAAGGTGTTGAGAGATGTTTGACCTCAGTAGACTAGTTTTCTTCCTTCAAATTGAGTAAATGAGGTGTTTCAAGTGCCTCTGTGATGTCATCATTGAGGTAACATGATTCAACAGTATTTACGACACCCTTATGACCAACTTGCGACATTTGCGACAAGTTGTACAGGAGTTGCGACACTTGCGACAAGTGAGAGGTATGTGCGACACTTATCTAGTTGAGTGATTTGGATGTGTAACAATATTGAAAGCGGAAAATCTATTCATTAAATTCCATACCTCAGACTGGTAGATTTTGAGATGCGGAGACAAACAGTGGATAGAATCTCTTACCTGTCTAACCACTATTTCAGAGTCACCAAAGACAGTTAAATTTTGAATGTTCATATCAGAAGCTTTTCTGAGACCTTGCAATAAAGACTCATATTCTGCAGTATTGTTAGTACATTCAAATTCCAACCTACATGCTATCAATGTTTTGTTACCTGCCGGATCGATAATGATGCAGCCTGCTCCAGCTCCTTCTTTGGACTTTGACCCGTCAAAATAAAGAGATCAGATTTGATTTGCATCGGACACATGGGATCGTTGCGTGGAAAATGTTGGCTGCATATATGCTACATTCTTAGACTGTTGTTATAGATTGGTGATAGGTGAAACCTCATCCATGAAATTGCCGAAGAAGGTTTCCATCCCTTGTACTTCAGGTGAATCAGCATAAGGTGTATACGGTTTGTTGGGATCGTTCAAATCTGTGACCGTGAACTTAAGGTAGCGCTCACGATTTACTTTGATTTTATTAGGCTTGTCGTTTTCTGGAAGCCATAGATGAGACCAATCTGTCACGAAATAACCGTGCAGCTATTCCGACCAGTCCCTGCTTAAAAACAGACCATATACTTCTGGAATATCCACAACAATTATATCAATAACTTGATGAACCTTGGGGTTAGACGATAATCTAATAAGCACATTATTGAGTTCGCCTATAACTTTAACATTTGTTCGATCAAGTTGTATGATTTTTAAAGTCGATGGTTCAACTTCAGCGTTAATCTTTTGGCAAACAGACCAAGGCATCAGATTGGATGACGCCCCTGAGTCTACCATACAATTGTTCACGTTTCTATTAAAGATCTCGAAAGTTAAAATGAAAGGAGGTACATTTTTGCGAGTACTAAGAGTGGTATCTTGTGGCTTTTTACTCGCAGTTTCTACGACTACTTTATCTACATTATTTACATTATTTACATTACTTATATTTATCTTGAGGATCGGGATTATTTATAGTGGAAGTCTTCTGGGGAGCTTTGTTTTGCACAACCTTGTTACCATTAGAATTACCATTTTTTCCATTCTCTGAGATATTTTGCAACATTTCTTGTAACAAAAACGAAAACTTCAATAACTCATAAATAGAAATGTTATCCCTTAACTTTTTAAGATCTTCAACAACATCATAATCTAAGTTGGGTTTCACATTACTCTATTTAATTTCAGCTCATTTAGATTTCTTTAGAGGCGAAGTTGTAGTGATTTTGGAAGAAGGTTTGTTTGTTGTCTTACTCCTGGTATTGTAGGGGTGTACTGTCTCGAAGTTAGCTTGAAAGATGTTATCCGAGAAGTGTCCAAAAATGTTTGGAGAAGAATCTTCTTCTTGGACTGTCTCTTGTTCAACTACCTCCTCAGGAATCTCAGGAGGCATCAAGTTATCTTGGGCTTCTAGAATTGTTTGAAGGGCGCATTGCAAACTTTCTAGATTAAGGCCTTCGGTGGTTGGATTAGGTCGGTTGGTGGGAAAAGGCTTCTAGAAAGGAGGTTTGTAGGGCCCTTTACTCAAGGAATCTTCTTCGGTCGACCTTTTTAAGTCTATAACTTGATTTGACAGTTTTTTAACAACTTTAGTTAAGTTTTCCAAATCAGAGTTTTCAGGTTGTGTTTTACTCTGAGTGGGTCTAGGGAGGATTTCAATCTTCTTTTTGGAAGAAGAACTAGTCTCAGTTTCATTGCTAGAAGAGTCTTTAAGACTAAGTATGTCTTTTTCGATCTGGCTGGCCTCCTCGAAGGCCTCTAACAACGTGGATTTCTTAGATCGTTTAACCCAAATAGCTATACTTTGATGCAAATCTTTAGTGTAGTAAGCTATTATAAGACTCTCAGCTTGCATGGAATCCATAGGGATTCAGTTTTTGAGTGTTAAGAACCTTTGATTAAAGTCTTTAACTTTTTCTTTTGGGTTCATTCTTAAGCTAGAAAGATCCATAACTAGGACTTCTGGAGGCTTACCGTATCCGAACTTTTCCAAAATGCATGACTCAAACTTTTCCCAAGACACGATGGTATGGGGTTGCTGGGAAAAGTACCATGTTGATGCGTTGCCCTCAAAAGTATAAGGGAACAACCTACAGACAACATCTTCATGTTTGACATTGCGGAGTCTTATGGCTAACATAAACTTTTTAATGTGATCTTCAGCGATCTGTTTTGAGTCAGGGTCAAACTTTGGAAGCCATTTCTCCGGATTCTTAGGTAAAGGGTGTTGAGCTCCAGGTACAGCTACAACATCCTGATCAAGCCAGGGTCTAGCAGGGTTGTTCTGATTTTCCATTGGGGTAGTGGGTGTGGAAGGCTGAGAAGGGGAATTGCCTTCGTCAGAGGAATATCCTCCAGAAGAGGAAGGAGATGATGGAGGTGGTTAAGGAGGTATCCCAGATCCTCCTGTAACAGGATTCAAGATTGGATCTGAAGGATTCACAGTGAGGTTAGTGTCACCTAATTGTTCTCTGATATCAAAGAAGTCCAAAGGTTTACCCCATGGACGGTTTGGTTGCCTCAAATGGGCTAAGGAACTATGTGTTTTTATAAGAGATTGGTGGACAATCTCTTGTATGTCACCACCTGTAAGATTAGGGGTTGCTGGCTCAACTTTGATCTGTGGATCGTCGGTTGAAGTAGTTGTTGTTTGAAGGGGAATATTATCGTTTGAATGGATTCTAGTCACTATAGGTGAGTGATTAGGTGGTGGAGGAGTCTTGCAACCTCCTCGTGCCATTAATTAAGTTCAGGCCCTCCTTCTAGCACCATTTGTTGACGGACGAAATCGACCGTCCGTCAACTGAGAGAGTGGAACCGGTCCGGGGTTGTCTAATAACCCAAGCCGTTTGAGATGAACCAACCTGACAGGTTTAGCGGCTCCATTAGCCGATATAAGGTCCTAAGAAAAAAAAAAGAAAACTAATCTACAATAACTAATCTAACTAAATAAATAAAACAAACTAATAAAACTAAAACTAGCTATTAAAAAAAACTAACTAATCTAACTATTCTATATATACAATCTACTAACTAATACTATACTAACTCTAACTAACTACTAACTGAAATATAACTTATTCACAAAAAGTACAATATCCACAATTTATAGATTTAAATAAAACCTGGAAAACTCACTTATATTCTGCCCTAAGACAGACAAAGATATTTTTGTCGATTTTATAATTTTATGTATAGAAATAAAATAGAAAACTAACTAAACTAAATCACTAATCTAAACTATAAATATATCTAACAAAAATACTAAAAGAAATTAACAAAAATAAATCACAAACTAACCTGGAGAAATGCACCAGATTTGCCCTGTGTATGATGACTGTTTTAGCAGATCGGAGGGAAGAAACCCGCACCGAATTATCCAGGACCTCCTCGTAAATGATAGTTGCAGTGCTTTTCAGGTGTGTTTACAGGACAAACAAGACATAAAAATCACAACAATCATATGATTTATGAATCTCCACAATTAGATAAATCCGTATGCAAAGACTTATACTAAATAATTCAATTGATGAAGAAGAGAAATCTGTCATTCATAAAATGAACCAAGTAATTGCCGTGTCTTTAAATGTTGAAGGAAATCAGACATGGATCATACTAATTAATTCATATCATTCTGCAAAAGACTATGATAGAAAAAGTAGTCTATAATCAATTGTTAATGACATGCATAAACTTGAAACAAAAAATTGATATTATGAAAGCGAAAGTTGTAGTAGAACATCAACTTCTGTCTCAGTTTGTATTAGGAATCCATAGCCTGGTTCTCCCACAAGAGAGGATGATCCTTATTACAAAAATAATAAGTATTTATAAGATTTCCACAAGGTAGAACCTCCCTGTGGAAGTTATCAAACTGTTTACATAAATCTGGGAAGATATTCCAAGTTTAACTAAACTAGGAAACTACAATAAAACTAAAAAAAACACAAATATTCCCCTATCCTGTCCAACATGTCCCATGCAATTCAAATTTATCTGAAAAGGACAAAAAATGAACAAGTTAGAAGGATTCCTTATTAATGAAATGATAAAAATCTAATTCTATAGACTAGCTACAGAATCTTGCGATTCTGTAGCTGGTCTAAATAAGACACAAAATCAGCATTGAAATCGATTGAAAATCTTTTTAAGAATTAAATTCCATTAACATCCAATAGCTATTTGAAAACGAATCATTCAATTTGAAATTTTTATAGCATTCGAAACCAAACATGATCAAAATCAATCAACCGAATACAGAGATAGGTGTACTCTGTTTCATTTGCTGCCAAGAGTCGGGTAGACAGAATCATAATCAAACAGTTTTGAAATCGTTTCATATCCAATTTGAAACTGATATAATCAAAACAAATCATAGGCAATCGTTATGCTTCCTCAACAACAGGGGATACGATCGAATCCAAACAAGATCACTTTTCAAATCATTATAAATGTATTGTCATACGATCTAGGCCATGAGCGAGTTAAACCATAACTGACTCATAACTGTCCACAAACGAAATCGTAACAGGATCAATCAATTAGTAACAGAGTTCGTAATAGATATCCAATCGTTTGTTATTAGCCAAATGGGCTGACAAGATCGATTTACCTTGACCAAAATCATTTCTTTTAAACGAATCATAACTGGATTTGATAGTGATAACAAAGTCAATCAATTCGTTTTGCAAAAATAAAAATCAAACAGAGTAGATTTTACGATGTGAATCCAGCTCATGAAAATGATCAAACTGACTGAAAATAAACAGCAATCCAATCAAGCGGATCAAACAACGAGGGTTTAACATAGTCATCGTATATCAAAATGTTCCATGATTCGGGCATGAATATTATTTGCACAGACTTAAATGAGAGGATTGTTTCCGTGAAAACAGAGTCGTTATTCCCAAATTGGAAATGATCAGGGTTGTATTTCAGCTTTGTAAATTATATAACATAGAATATGTAACAACCAAAATCATGAAATCATTCGATGATCACAGCATCCGAACCATAATGAAATCAAATCATGATCGTATTCTAAATCTAGCATGAAAAACTTTCTGTTTAAATTGGATACAAACAAATTCACTTGACAGCAAACCATCAATTTTAACTCAATCAAACAAATCAAATCCAATCGAAAATCAATTAAATCCGATAAAATCTATCAGTGACTAAGCTGGGTAAATCATGTAACTGAATTGAAATTGCATTCATTTTTAGCAAGTGAAACATTGGACAGGATAAACACATTATGACAGAATCATTTCAAAATGTAAACAGAGCTATTCGAAGACCAGAGTCCAATCATTATATTAACCCTGATCATTCACACAACTAGAACAATTTTGAAAATCATACCTGTATGACGAGCATATGGCTTGATCACAACAATTTGGAGTTGATAACGTCCGTGGCCGATTCAACATTCTTGAAAACGATGGAGCCAATTGTCTTCTGGTTCTTATCAGTTGCTTGAAGTTGGTCTGTTTGGCTGGTCAACACTGCAACTTGAATTTCCAGCGATTGAATTGTTTATTGGAGTAGGGAAACGTAGATGTAGTATCGTTCCATCCATAAATCACATTGGTCACAGGACGACTGTGTGGGATTTGAAAGTGTAGGTGAGGGTTTGATCATATTGCTGAGGGTTTCATTAGGCAATTTAATCCCTGGGTAACTGGGATCGTTCCTTAGGCAGGGGGGTAGATTCGTCACAAAATCATAAGGTGGCTCTGGGCATAAACCCTATGAGTAAGGTTACTCACTGGCTAAGAAACGTTCAATGTCAGAATCTGAATCCCCACTAAGGATTATAGGATTTGAGTCAGCACAGGGTTTAGGTTTGTTCCTAGCCATTCTCGAAATAAGCCGAGCGTTCTTTTTACCTTTGGCATTAGTAGTAGGGTTTGCCTTAGCTTTTTTTCTCATAGGTCTCTTTATAGCCTCGGCCTTCTTAGTTCCAATGTCTGGTAAGTCAATAGTAGGGTCGACCACAGGATTAAGAGAGGGAAATAGGATATGGAAGGGCACGGGTGGCCCGACCTTGGTTTCATTCACCACATGCTTGTCAACCTGGACAGGGTCTGTGTCATCAAAACCATTTCGAGCGATGAAAGATCTCCAAATATCACCATGTAAATTCAAATGATAAACAATGATAAGTTTAATAAGTCCATGGTGGAACATGCTACTGTCATCCTTTTCCCTTTTAAACCTTTTCGACATTTTATATAGGCTACGATGGAAGTAAAAGGGCATATTCAACGGGTATCCCATAAAATTCATTAACAAACGTAGGTGGTAGAGAAACACGAGTCCATATCGACCTTCACAGGTCACAAATTGCTTGACTATTATGAAAAGTTCATTCCATCGTGGTTTGAGCATAGATATGGGCATACCTCTGTCACAAGAGGTGACCTTTCGGGAGATGAACAGTAGTGTCCACGGAACCTCTTCCACTTTCGAATTTTTGAACCAATGCTGGCCTGTGGCAGGTAACCCTGTAGAAGAACTAATAAACTTCTCATCGATTTCCAACTATATGTCACCCACCTTGGCTCTACAACCATCAAAAGTCAGGGCAAACTGTTGTGCCACAACTAAACTAAAACCCTCAAATCCTTGTACAAAGGTGAGCCACCCGTTTTCCTCCAAGTCTTTGCGGGCATTGTCAAATAATAGTAAGGCTTGGCTGTCATTTGGCTCGATTTGCACAACTGGTGCCATGGAGCCGAGCACACGGTAAGTCCAGGGTTTGGATCATAGCACACACAGGAGAAAAGTGCATGAAGGGTTATTCGGGTTAACATAGGTGAACGAGAATAAGGGCTAGGCATAAATCTTAGCGTGTGAAGGTGGTGGAGCTTATCTCTTCCATGCAAAATAATTATTGCCAAGGTACAACCGTCGGATTTCATAGCTGTTCAACCTCATTATATTATAGTTCAACAATCATTTCATTTTCCCAACCAATGAAGTGTATAAACCAACGTGCGCAACCAACGTTGTGCCAAAGTTTTAAACCATCAACATTAAATTTGAAATCAATACCAAATGTTTAACCTTGCGCCAATGTATTTTCATATTATCAACATGCCAATAATTGTGAAAACACGAACATAGGTGTCATATTAAAATATATATATGAAGTATTTAATCATAACCCCTATGTATTTTCATGAAACCAAAGGTCAATTAGTTCAAATAACATATAAATCCAAATGCCAACGTATTACAAATTCAATGAAACCAAGTCACAAAATCAATCGAAGCATGAGTACCGATCAAAGGATCTTGCCAATTGGATGATGATAATTAAAAGGTAAGAACAATGGGCATATTGACAAGAAAGATCATGATAGTTCAAACAATGATTCCAATGCGACTTCGAAAGACTAAGTTTTCACGCTTACAATCGTGAAAACAAAACGAAGGTAAATGTGCAAATGTCGCAAAATAAAAGTGTCATTTATTAAAAAATTGCGACGAAAAAAATGATGTTTGCAAAACATTGGTGTAGGCAGCTTATAAGACGGATAGAAAAATGTGAATTGGCTGCCAACAGGTGTCTCAGTAGCTTGAATGGAATGGAGTTGTGCAATAATTCCATAATGACCTTTTTTTAGGAGTTTTTCCATGCGATGGGAACTGATGATCTCAAGGGAACCTGTTTTGACTCCTTGGAACTTATACTATTGTTCCTCATGGTTGAATTGCATGGTTAATTCCTTAAAATACAAGAGAATTGGGCCAAGAGTCCTTAACCATTCGGTACCTGTCACAATATCACAACCACCCATGCCAATAGAAAAAATATGATATTTCATGTTGTACTGATCAATTTGGAGAACACATTTTCTTAACACCCCCCACATTTCATGGACCTTCCATTGGAAATCATGATTTCAAAGTTGTTGATTGCATGGATATAACAATTAGCTTCTTAGGAAACGTGACAATGATTAAAATGATGGGTGTTTCCACTATCATTTAGGATGATGACATTTTGATGCTTATTGTAACCAATTATCTTGAGGGTTTGGGGAGAAAAGAAGCTAGTGAGGGAATTCAGGGAAATGATCATTTTGACTTTTGGGGGGTACAAGGGTGGAGTAAGGTTAGTGGGTTCAGGTGAATTGGCCACAGGGGGAGCCTCAACATCATCTTTAGAAACATCCTTAGAGAGGTCCATACAAACATTTTGTTCCTTACATTTGTGCCCATGAAAATATTTTTCAGCACAGTTATAACAAAGGCCCTTGATTTGGCCTTCAACCATTTATGCCCAGGTCAATTTCTAGATCTTCAGTGGAGTGGAAGGAGGGGAAAGAGTGACTGGTTTAGGGAAAGGAATAAAGGAGGATTTTCTAGTTTGATAAGAGACAATATGTTGTGTTTCCTTAGCTCTTTTAGTAGCGTCCACCAAACTTTAGGGGTAGACCATGATGACTTGGGAACAGATCCCATCCTTGAGGCCACTGATAAATCATTCTAAAACAAATCATCAGACATGCCCTTCATGTGAAAATATAAGCACTCAAAAGTAGCTATAAAGTCTTCCATTGTGCCATATTGTTACAAATTTTTCAAACGACCTAAATGGTCGATGTCAGTGTCAAAGCATTCATAAATCTCTGCAAAAAATTACGTCTAGGCCACATACCTTTAGCGGGCATTTTTTCTCCATTTCCATGATTTCCAATGTTCTTGATTGAGATAGAGAACACCATAATGGATTTTGTCCAACTCATCGATAATGTCATACAAAGAGAACTAATGTTCTATTTGAGTTACCCAACCGGTGGGATATGATCCATAAAATTTGTTCACATCCACTCAAGGAAGGCGTAGGTCACACTGAAAGTGATGGGACTAAAAAGTATGGGAATTAGAGGAAGTATCACCTTTAGGGTACAAAGGTTGGCTAGATGAGGTAAGGGCTCCCATAATATTCATCTTGGCATAGATTTGGGAAGTGAAGGATTCAAGATGGGTAGAGAGGTCATGTTTCAGGGTTTCCATTTTTGCATGTGGAATGCATTTTTTATTGATGGTGGTAATGATCTAGGTGGAAATCAGTGGCCACCCACCTATTCCACTAACTCTAAACAGGGGTTTCCACCTTGGTAGCTTTTCTATAACTTTTTGGGTCCTAAACTTTTGGGGCCATTTTGAGGCCCTAAAAAACATATTTTGGGCCCTCTATAGTCACATTATAGTTTTTAGCTATATTATGATGGAAAAATGTGTAGTCCTCAGATAGAAATTTAAAACAAGTTATCGTATTCCCCAAACATATATCGTATGCAAAAGTTACACCCTTGGGAAGTTGACGTACCAACTACTCTCGTCGGGGCCGACAAACCTTTTGGCATTTCATCTTCTGGGGTTAGCGTTTTCGATTTTATTTATGTTAAAAATGCCTCTAGAGCATAATTTTAATCATCATCATCTTCTTTTGAATGATTGTATCCATGGAATCTCTTCTCAGAGATAAGATGCGACCATTCTAGCTATTCATTCACTCTATAATTTTATAGTTTATGTACATTCTCTCATTAATAAAAATTGTGCATTACGGTATTGCTGTGTTTATTGAAATATCTCTGTATATTTCATTTATATATATGTTCCTTCATTTAATTCTCAAAATAATGTGGATTAGGTAATATTGGAATTGAGTTGTCGCACTTCCTTCTGGGCCTCTGAGAAATTAGATGAGAAGGCATTGAGGAGGGCTTCAATGTCTTGGCTACGGGTGTGGGCCATGATGAAGGGGGGAAGTAGAAAGGGACGGGTGGGACCACAAGAAAAATGGGTTATGTGTGAAGGGTATCATGATGATCAGTATGAAGAGGGGAATTGATGTAGGAGCATCTCTCCATGTCATCCAGCCAGCCAACCAGCCACATCAGCAATTTCAAATCGCGTGATGAAGAGATGCACAACCCTCGTTTTCAAATTCAATTTGAATGAATGTAATTAAATGTTTTAGGCTGTTGAGCCATGAGGCCATGATTTGCACAGGCGTAGAAGTAAGTAGGCCTTAAATGTTTATAAGGCCGAGATATAGATCCGGATTTTGGACTAGACAACCCATTCAATGTAATTTAATAGGGTAGGTGAGATTGGAGGGAAGAGATCAAAGAGCCCCCTCAGGTAAAAGATCAATTTGCATCTCATTTTGGGAATAGTTGGAGTACAAACAAGAGGGAGTGAGTGTGAAAGAGAAGGAGCCAAGACATTTTTACAGGCCATTCTCAGGAACACCTTGTAAAAATAGGCATTTTCCATTTAATACAAACAACAGTTTTTCCTGCATATTTCGTGTGTTGAATGAATGTCTATGCGTGTTCTATTTATGCTGTGAATGTATGTTTAGGAATTTGTAGGATTTATTTGATTTCAGGTTGTTGAAGGTCTTTGAGGCTTCACACCAGGAGGGTGTGATAGAACATTGCGGGTTCTGTAGGCCATGCACACGGATGCACTTCTGAACTCTATGGATTCAGACAAAGACGAGCCAACGGCACACGAGCTAGAATGATAAACTCGAGGATGACCTGTGAGGTTGCTGAACAAATCAGGAGGCAAGGCTGTGGAGAAGAACATAGTTGTAGACATAAACTCTCTTTGAGTTCTGTAAAGCTTTGCCAAGTGGGCATTGAGCCAGTGCAAAGAGTGCACAGGAGAAGAACTCTACTGTGAGTTCAGAAGAAGACAGAAGCTCTGAGGAGTTCTGTATAACTTTTCCAGGAGGGCATTGAGTCAGTGCACAGACAGGCACAAGAAGAGGAATCTGTTGAGTTCTGTAAATTTGAAGAAGAATCCACTGAAGGATCTTCGCAGGGTTGTTGAACACCCTAAAGGACTAAGCAATAGGTTTATTGAGTAGAAGGATAGCTAGGAGGGCATCAGTTTCTCCATTTGAGGGAGAAGGGAAAAGGACTAAGTTCCTTAAGTTTTGAGTGACAGGAAAGCTCATAACGGATAACACTTTTGTGTGCAAGACTCTACATAAGAGAAGAAGTCAGGAACCTTTTGAACGTTTCAAAGAAGGAGCAAAGCTCTGGAGGGATAGCGTTTTTATACGCACAGGCGAGACTCAAGGTGAAGATTTCACAGAGGGAAAATAAGAAAAGGTCGAAGCCTTTGAGAATTCAGAAATTCTTCTAAGTCCAGGAAGAAAAGTGCGAAGCTCAGGAGGAGCAACAGCTACCATCGGATTAAGCCGAAGAGATCTGGACCGTTGAAGATTTCACGTCCAGGGAGCAGTGGAGGAGCGTGCAGAGCCGAAGATATTCTAAGTCGTTGGATCTCTCTCAGAATAGCCAACAACCATCAAATATTTCGAGAGGAGCTCGAGGTTTAAACCCTCGTAAGCAAAGTGAAAGACCCAAAAGGGTTGAAATTGGGAAATTTGACATTCGGGAGTTCAGGATTCTGGCAGACGAAAGTCCAGATACTTGATATCAAAAGTCTTGAAATAGTGAAAGGGAATCTGAGCCGTCCATCTGCAGGAGGATGCGTGTTGCGGAATCGTCCATTTCAGAGATTCGGGCACCGGGACGCACAGAGGTGAGCGCCTAGACTTTGCAAGTAGCGAAGTCACGAAGAGATCAGGACCATCCATATGAGGAGGACAGGTGGTAGTGATCGAAGGATCGATGAAGTACTGAAGGGGTCTAGGAGTTGGGGCTTCATGAACTCAGAAGTTCGCAAGGTGAGAGCCCAAGAGTTGGGTGCTCCAAGTTGCGAAGTTGCTAAATCGTGAGGAGTAAGGACAACCATTGGATCCATAGAATGGGAGGACCATTGGATCAGTAACTCCATTGTGTATCGTGTATTCAGAGGTTCATAGGTTGAAGGGATCCCTTTTTGACTGTAGAAGTCACGAAGTGTCGAGAGTTGAGGCATGAGGGAACACGTGACAGAGCCATAAGGTGGGGCCCGCGTGATTGAAAGGTGGACACGCGTTGCCTAGAAAAAGGAATCAACACTTCGTTGATTTCTCGTATCTTGGGGATTCATGGGATAAGAGCGTGAAGGCTCGATGCTTCAACCTGTGAGGTTGCGAATAGTGAAAAGCATCAAGGGAGGAGTCAAACCGGTGTTGACTTATCGCATCTCGGGAGATCGCAACAGGAGGGCATGAGAGTTTCAACCCATAAACTCACAAAAGTGCAAGTTACGAAAAGGATTTTGGATTAATCCCTCGCTTTAATAAATCCTAAAATAGGACTGCGGTCACATGAGAAGTGGTCATATGGACCAAAGTCTTAGCCCAGGGGGATAATTCCCCAAGAGAAATTTTGGCATTTCAACATTTCGGTGATCGAGAGATCAAGAGGTCAGAGAGCTCTTGACATAGGGAAGCAAAAAGTCCCAAAACCTGAAATTTATTGTCAAGGAAAAATCCATAGATGTGTACAGAGGTCATTGCCGAGAACAAAAGGACTTGTGGATCAGAATTTAAGATTTCAGTAGGGAATCGAAAGAGCCACTTTGGGTGAAGGAGATATTAGAAAGATCCTTTGTAGCGGATCTTTGCCCGAGGGTCGGTGGTCTGCATCAAGAATCCAATGGGGTAGGTCCCAAATAAAGGGGATAGAAGGGGATAAGGACCACAGAGAAAAAAATATTGAAAAATGAAAGGTATGAATGCAATTTGAGCAAAAATAGAAGTCCAATGGGATAGGTATCAAATAAGGTTGCAACTAAGCCTCAGACTCATTTTTTATTTTTTCATTTTTTACTCTTATGGAGTTATACTCCAAACTAAATAATACTGTAGTGGTGAAATGCCCAAATTATTAACATGAAGAAATATGTCGTAATTTCGCAACCCAAATTTAGATGACTAGGTTGCACGATAATAGATCTTGTCTATTCTTGTTTTGTCCTGTTTTTTTCCCAACGGTCAGAGTTTTCAAAGTGCCTACAGACAAGTGTTTTCCTTGTGATATATCTCTCTAATATATGTGTGGGGTCGAACAATAGTGTGATGGTGAAATATTTCTTGAAAGTACTCATGCTCGCATCAGAAGTTCCATAAGTCTGATATTTTGACGGTGAAACTTTTGAAGGTTCTGAAAAACTTAGTTTTATGAATGTGTACATGGGATAGAGTGGGCCAAGGCACATACATACGCAGGATGTAGTGAGCCTGGGAACATACATATGCATGCTAAAGGAGAGAAGGGTGCATACAATTGGAAAATACATGGAAGATTTGATTAAGTGTTGGTGCCAACTTCCTGAAGTCTGAAGTAAGTTCTAGATCAACATTCTACAGGTTTAGATTTGCTACATAGGTTCTGGTATGGATAAATATTGTCTTTATTTTCTCATGATATCATCAATAATTGATGCATTGTTTGTATGGTTATATTGATGTCTGAATATGGTAGTTGATTGGTTGAGCAGTTCAGTTCTGTTATGATTGAGAGATATCCATGATATATGATGGCATATGGTTGAGGAGCATGCATAGGTTGTTGGATCGTATTGGATATGGTTGTGTTTTGGCTATGGTATAGATTGGGCAATGAAAAAAAGTTTGCAGTAATAGGTCACAAGTGGAAGTGATAGAGGAAGAAATAATTTGAAGGGAAGAAGTTGTGAAGTTTCAGAAACCCTATTTTTTGAAGGTGTACACATGATGACAGTGGGTCGAAGAATATGCATACATGTGTTGCAGTATAGGAAGGTCATATAGATATGCAAGTTGCAGTTTAAATAGGTTGCGTACCTATTGACATATTGGATTCTATCTACAAGATGAATCTTGTACTTAAGGATTGAATTCATCTTCTCAGTTTGTGTTGAGATTTGTAGGTTGATTCTTGCATTGAGAGTTGGTGCTCTTGTGGAGTTGTTTCTCTATTCATTTGTTGCTGAAAAATCCCCAAGGATTGTAGTCCATACTATAACATAAACTTATACATATATATTGTGTTGCTTGTGTTCCTTGTGGTGATGGTTTATTGATGATGTTTGTTGATGAGATATGTTTACATGCAACTTGTCATAAATGAAAGTAATGAATGTTCAATAAATGGTGATTTCTAACTAAGGTGTTTTGTAAAGTAGTAAAAATATCCCTACATTAATTCACTACCCCTCTCAGTGTGGTCGATGTGTCCAACAATTGCTATCAGATAAGGCCTTGATCATAATCCTTACAAGCTTGAAGTAGATCCATGGACACACAAATGGATGAACATGTAGATGAAGTTCCCCTCTTTGATGAGACAAATTACTCGGCATGGAGAATATAAATGAAAGAGTTTTTGAAGGAAAAAGGAAAAGGTATTTGGAAAGAAACTATTGGTGGATCAATTCCCTTGAAGAATAAGTCAAATTTTATAGCACAAAAGGAAGAAAATAAGAACAATGCATTAGCTCTCCAGACCATTTTCAATGGACTCTCAAGTTTTTTCAAAAAAGCATGGGATAATGTACTTCCACCAAGGATCTATGGCTTAATCTAGAGAAGGTATATCAATACAAAGAAGGTGATTCCATCAAGTACAATGAAGTTCAAGACTCTCCCAAATCTTATAATTATAATACTCCTAATGAAGTTGAATGTTCACTTACAAATGAAGAAGAAGATATAGTACAAGTTTGTATATATGAAGAAGAAGAGTTGTTGAAGTTTAAAGAAAAAGTTTTATTTGAGTTAAGTTATGTTAGCATTGAAATAGGACATTATTCAATTGCTTCTGAGTATCTTGAAAAATGCATTAATGAATTCCTATAAAAATTTCCAAAGCATATCATGGAACTAAAGAAAATTCTCAAAGAACAAGAAGAAAGTAAAAATACTCAATTAGAAAAAAGAAAAAAAAGAGATCAAGAAACTAAAGAATGATCTAACTAGTCAAATAGAAGTAAGGAAGAAGGGAGATGATGAAATTAGAAAAATCTTTGAATATCTTAAAATCAATGTAAATTTAGGGACTCAAATTTAGGAAGGCAAAATGGTAGAGGAACTATTAAAGAATCAAGTAAATGAAAAGGAAAAGTCATGCCATAAGTTGGAAGTTGAAGCTGTCGATCTCAGAAACAAAGTAGAAAAGTCAAATAGTTATATCAAGTTTATGAAAAGTTCAACAATCTTGAATGAAATCTTGGATAGTCAAAGATCACCAAATGATAAATTAGGTCTTGGATACAACAAGGAAGCTACACACCTTGAAGCTATAACTTCTAAGAAGCATGAGGTAAGTCCTTCATTCTCAAAAGGTGGAAGAACAGATGAAAATCAAGTACCTACACAAAGAAAGGAAAAATTAAAAAGAAAAAAACAAGGAATACATCAAGAAGCCATCTTTACACCCAAAATAAAATTCTGAAGAGAGACACCTTCAAGGAGGACACCAAAGAAAATGTATGAAAATGTTTTTCATGGTCACTACTTCTCATGTAATGAATATAAACACAAATCTTTGGATTGCAGACATTATGCAAGGAAATATTTTGGAAGGGTTCATAACAACCTAAGTTGTTGTAGATGTAATCAAGTGGGACACATTGCTACTCATTGTCACACCATGAGATGTTACAACCGCAGTGGGTTTGGCCAAAAATCCTAGGATTGTTGGAACACAAGAAGACAGTCCATGAGGAATGTCTCATATAGCATGAAATTAAGAAAAAATGAAACTAGGAAGGAAGACAATATTGAAAATATGGAAGCTCAACGATCAATTTTTGAGAAGTTGGGATGCCTTCAAAAGTGGATGAAGAAGACTGAACAGCTAGAACAGAATGGAAACCATGAGACAAGCTCAAGCTTGACATTTTCTGAAGTATATGCAAGCTCCTGTGGAAGAAGTCGTGTACATACACGAGGTGACCTACAGAAATATCACGTACATACATGATATGTCATGTAACAAGCAGTGTATCTATGGTAAAATCCTTGGAAAAGAAGGATACGCAGATGAGTTGCAACATGATTTGATGATATAACTCTGTTTTGCAGGGTCTGACATGGTTTGTTGTAGGTTTTCATGATTATATGGTTGCATGTATGTTTTATGTATGTATGGTTATGACATATGGTTGAGTGTTGAAGCATATGCTTGATGCCTGTCCTAGATGCATGATACTAACTCTAGAATATGGATTGAGGCATTTTTTGTTGAGGAATAGAGTTGGTTATGATAGTGAAGTTATGGAAATTTTGTTATAAGATATATCATGATGATGCGATGCTAGCTAGAGATATCATTGATCTACTGAGGCACACTTGTGGAACAAGAGATAATATTGACTGCTTAATACTTTTTGTAGTGAATGATTTTTAAGGAAAATTTGTCATGGTACATGGTTGGTACATATGTGAGATCCATTCATATATCCTATGATGTATTGTTAGAGGCATATTTGGTGGATGTCTTGGTGCATGCATTTGGCATGTAGTTGAGATACATATTGGGACATGTACTTGATGAGTTGATGAGGTGAAAATGTTGTACATCATTGATAAGTCACAACTTGATCTATAATTGATGCATGATTGGTACATACTTGGCACATTGGTTGAGGCACTTGCTAGCAGTATCATTGGCACATGGTTTATGGATAATATGGAATATGTATATGGATATGTTATTGAGGTTTGGTGCATTGTTGATGCATGTGTGGTGCATGGTTTATGCACTTGTAGATGGTATATGATTGTGGGTGATAGTACTTGGTTAAAGTACATCATTAGTATTACTTGTTTAGCATATACTTTGGTACATGATGTATGAGATAGTTGAGACACTTGTCGATGCTAGAAGGTTGAGATACATATCTTGACACATGGTTTGTGGCACTTGGTTTATGATAGAGGAATATAATATGTGATATGACACTTGTTTGAGGAACATTTAACTACAAGGAAAAGACCCTCTAGCGGAGGTTTTTGTGGACACCCCTATGAAAATATCCCAAAAATTCATTTATAGCAGATGATACTAGCAGAGGTGAGCAGTCGGAGGTTTTAACAAATGTTTTTACACCAATGATTTTATAAGTACATAACACACTGGTGCATTTTAGACAACAGGCACATCAGTGCCATCAAAACTAGCGCATCGTAGTAGGGTTATTTCAAATAAAGAACAATATTATCCGGTGCGCTACTAAAATAAGAATGCATCGTAATAGCATTTTTTTAAAAATACATGGTGCACAACGTAACACTAGAAGCACCAGAGCATTATTAGTAGAGTGCACCATCATATGATTAAATAAAAACATTTATGCAACAATGTAGGATTGTGTGAAAAAAGTGTATCGGTGCCCTCCATTGTATCATACACATCGGTGTGCACCAGTGCTATGATATGGAGCACCGTGTTAAGGTTAATTTCCATATAGATGAGAGAATAACATTCCAGAGGACTGTCCATTCACCAGGCATGAGAAATTTCACCTAGCAATGTCTAAAAATGTCCATGCATAGAACAATTTGACCTAGACAATCTTAAATCCATTGAACAATGTTTAGAATCGCCCAGGCATCAATAAATTTTCCCCAAAAACGTTTAGAATCACCTAGGCATCAAGAAAATCACCCCAACATTGTTTAGAATTTCCCATGCATAAAGAAATTTGTCCCAACAATCTTAAATTTTCCCCATGTAAAAGATTGAAGTGCTTAGGTAATTAATGGATGGTATGGGAAATGAGAAACATCACATAGAGAGAAATACACCCAATTGTGTGTGAGTGTTTGAGAGATGAGAGAATTCTCCAAAATGTAAACTTTTCTAAATAATTGCAACAATTATTTAATTACAACCATCAATTTTCAATTTTGAGTTGAATCCAACGATGGGAAATATAGAGTTTTTTTTTTTCTTAGAAAATGAATGGGAAGAAATTTATAAGTTTTTCCAATAGGAATAGAGTATCTAGATATTCATTTCCTTTAGAGATTCAATTGTAGGCAACATTAAAACACACATGAATCCACATCTTATCTCAATACTGAAGCAAGCACCAAACTTATGCACAACAAAATGAATTAACACACAAATTTATCTTCACAAGCATAGGGAAATATTGAAGCTCATACAACAATTCAAACACACCATAAGAGAAATATTTTACCTTGGAAACCTCAATGGGAAAACCAACTTCAAATGGGGGCTCAATATTTGATTTCGACAATCTATGGTACAAGCAACTCTTGACTCTCTATCATCTTTCTCCCTTGGCCAAAAATCATCTTAAAACTATCCCTGATTAAAGAAATAATTAAAATCACATCCACCATAAACATTATCACAGTAACAAGAGAACTTGCATGCCTAATAGCAATCCTAACATATCAAATAAATTGGATTAAAGTAATAATTAGAAGAAAGAAAAGAATGTTTACATGAACAAGGAGCAGAGGATATAAATAAATTTCTTCTGCATAATTAAGCTAGGAAAGAAGTTGATCAGCTTTGGACTAGAGGGTGAAAAATATCCAAAATCCTTAATGGTATAATATGTTACAGCCTCAATACATTGAGCTCCCTCACCCTCAATAAGTTGAGCTCCCTCATCATTACAGTTAATTTGGAGATGCCCATGTGTGTTCTTTTTTATTCTTCCTGCAATCAGATAGAAGGGCACAAGCCCTTTGCTAAGAGCATATTTGAGAATGTACATTACAAGCAATCATATTTACCAGTGCTAGTGGGACTATATATATATACACTGGTAGCATGTGTTTGTTACAATAACTAATCTCCACCTTTATAGTTTTCTACCAACTCACCAATTCAAGTCCATTTAGACTACAATTATTCATTGAGTTTAGTTTCAGTTTATTGTAGTGTTAGGTAGAGATCCGTTGGATTCTCATTGTATCATTGTAATCTATTTAATAACTAGATGAGTATTGAAACCCCATGGTGTGTTTATCCTACATTTTGGTTCTTGTTTTTATTTGTTGGTTTCTCTGTCTCTAAACATTATCATGGTATCAGAGCAGGATTGGGCTTGACTTCTCATAGGAGAGCCCAAGAACATGAGAGTCTGAGGATGTAGTCCTACATATGTTTAGGCATATGAGAGATTTGTTGTTGTATATGCTTAGTTGTGTAGGTGAGTAGATCCTCCATTGAGAAGAAGATTGAAGGCAGTTTATGTTGGTTTGTGAAGCCAAGCACCTCAGTTGAGCATATATCTCTGCCACTTGGAAGAAGTATCTGACTTGTTTTGAGAGCCTCAAGGCAAAGCATATTTCCTTCAATCAAACATACCGTTAAATAATAAAGTGGACACAAAAGAAATTATTTAAATAATAAAGTGGATACAAAATAAATTATTTAAATAATAAATTGGATACAAAAGAAATTATTTAAATAATAAACTTAATGGAGAAATTACTAAGTGGACAAGTGGTTAGAAGTGGGTTAGCCCTAAAATAAGGAAAGTGGGTTAAGATGGTTAGAAGGTAATATAAATAATAAAGTGAAGTGATGAGTGTAATATAAGTCAAAGTGGATACAAAAGAAATTATTTAAATAATAAATTTAATGGAGAAACTACTAAGTGGGCAAGTGGTTAAAAGTGAGTTAGCCCTAAAATAAGGAAAGTGGGTTAAGATGGTCAGAAGGTAACCCCTTGAGGAAGCTACATGAAAGTATAAATAAGAGGCAAGGGTCTCTCATTTTTAAACACACTTGAGAATATTGAATATCTACAAGTGACTGAGGTAACCAAACGATATCTAAGGTGAATTTCATAGGGAAGGTGAAGTAAAGAAGGTTGAAATTCAAGGGAGGATAAATTCTTTTGATGATGCTTTCTAAGGTATGTTATTTACATGTCATCTCACCATTTTCACAATAACATTTTTTATAGAATGATTCAGACTGCGAAATTAGGAGGACATTGTGAAAACATACCCAAGTATCTGTGATAAAAATTTCATCTTGTGGGTCGTTGTATTTTTGGAGTTACACTCCGTGGAAAATAGGGTTTGTGTCTAGTCCTGAAACTAGTCTAAAACAGGTGTTTCTGGTAAAAACATCATAACTTATTCATAATAGATTCAAATTCAGTAAGACCAAATGTATTGGTTAGAGTATGTTAGCACTCTGTAAATTCCCAAGAGGTTGACACAGAAGAAATCCATAAAATGTAACTTTATCCAACCGCTTTTGAAGCTGGGATCTAGCCCTTCCAACTTCAGAGAGGGATCTCTCTATAATATTTAGCTATGTTTCAAATTTCGAATATTAGGCTAGGTAAATAAATAGGTTGGTTTTGTTGTCAAATTTTTTCTTCGAATTGGTTGAGACAATCTACACTTACATTAGGCTATGGGGTTTGTGTTTTAAATGAGATGTGAAATATGAACTAGGAATGCAAAGGAAAAACTTTCATAGGGTGAGATAATGTAATTACTGGATTCTTTAGTAGCTTGAATGATGGACAGCAGAAAGGATGAGAAAGATAATTTCAACAAAGAAGCAGTTAAGAATTTCTTTATTAAAAACACCAGAAGATAAAACACTAAAATCTTTCGAGTCAGAAACAGGGTATACGAGATAAATCCTGCAACCTTCGTTACTCTTAAAGATTAGATTCAGAAAACAAAATGATGACAAAGCGAGAATAACATTCAACTAAGAGAGAAAAACATCACCATTGAATACACGCAAAAATCCTATAAAACTGTCTCCTTTTTATTAATGGAAGATCTCTTCAAAAATATTACAGTCTGATAGCGTCAGGGTGTGAATATCAACAACCCTCAATACTTCGAAAGATGAAGTATTTATAACTCAAATTACAAACGTTCCTGTCATTAATGTCCAGGACGTGCTAAATCTATTTTTATCCTAACTAATCTTAACAAATTTCCTAAATCTAGGAACTACTTGATGATGTGGTGTAAATGCACGCTGATTTTGGGGTGGACCGTTGGTGAAACCTCTGCACGACTTCATCTGACTGGACAACTGACTTGACTGGGCCAGCTCATCTGCTAATCGATCAGATCACAGAGTTCGTCCCATCTAATATGACTGGGCACACTGACTTTTAGTAGCCTTCGATACACTTCGTCCATTTCTGTGTACTTGGAGAATGTAGGATTTGTGAGGAAGATGTATCGAATCTCGTGTTGGATACTTATGTCCCACTGAAGGGCCTCTATAAATTCCTTGTCTGTGATGCTCCCTTGGATCCCTGCAAACTTTGAACTGTTCTTAGCCACATCAGCCAATATCTTCTTGTAATCTCGGAGCGTCATCAATTTATCATTGATTACCTTCAGACCAGGAAGACCTTTCTTCTGGAGAGACTCAATCTTACTGAAGAATCTCTGTACCCCCAGGTCCATGGCCTAAACCTTTTCTTCCAGTTGAATCATTAATCCTCTCTTGGTTAAAACTCTTTTGACCTCAAGGATGGTCTTTGTTATGTCTTCAATCTTCATCTCTTCCAACTCTTCCCTGGTCTTAGAATTGAGGAACTTGATGATCTCTTTCACCTGTGTTGGCATGTCTCCCAATTCTACTTCGATCTTCTCGATGGCCTGTTTTCTTATCTGTACCAATTCATTCTTCTCAAACATGATCTGGATCATGGGCCATATCTCATTTATGGACTTAGTGATGTCTGTCCATACACTCTCTTTCACCTCAGCCAAAGTCTTTCCTTCCACTGTTTGCTTCTGAAGCTGCTGTAGCTCCTGCTTAAGCTTCTCTGTCACCTTCTTTTACTTGGAGAGGCTGGTCTGGAAGGAAGATTTGAGTTCCTGAAGGTTCTCAATCTCCTTTTTTACCGTGCTAATCTCTATTTCCTGCAGATTCATCTTTTCCATGGACTTATCCAGGTCGGTTGTCTTCTCCTGGGATGTCAATGGAGTCGCGGATGGGACTTGTGTCACTGATGCTATGTTCACTCCTGAAATTGGAATAGCACTCAATGGAATGACTTCCATTGGCTTCAGTTTCTCTTTCTCCTTCAATAGCTTCTCCATCTCAGCTTCCATTTCTTTAAGCTGTGCATTCTGTTCCATGAGTAACTTGAGCATTTCATCTTTCTCTCCTTCTTTCTCTGCTATCTGCTTCACCTACAACTCCTCTGTGGGCGGGAGCTTCAATTTCTTCCTCAAGGATGTTATGTCAGCATTCTTCTTCTTTATCATTTCCTCAGCTGATTTCACATTTTAAGGATCGTAACCGATCTTGAGGACCAGCTCCTCCAAAGTCTTGATCCTATTGTCCTTTGCAAAGGATGAAATCTTCTCTAGCTTCAACCGTGTTTGAACATTGTTCAGGGACACCTGCAGTTTGGACGCAGAAGTGGAAGCATGTGCCAGCATGTAAAATACCATTTCCCCTGTCTGCTTGTGTAGATCCATCTGATCGGCTGGGTGCACGTCCTTCATCTTGAATTCAAAGGTGGCCCTCTTGTATTCAGTGATCACCTTTGGATCTGGTACCTGTGCCTGGAGGAATGCCATGTGCATTCTGCCCTTCTTCGTGTCAAATTCCAACAACAACCTATGTTACGCAGTCGACGTATGCTTCCAGAACTGGGCGCAAGTATTGTTGGTCAGGGTCTGGTTCCTCTTCTTGATCAGCTCATACTTTTTTAAGATACTCAGCTTGGGCTCTACCTTGCCTGGCTGAGTGTTCAATAGGGAGTCTGTGGATTTCTTCGGCAATGCTGGGGTGATGACCTTATGGATGCTCGTACCAAAGGGTGGAATAACGACTTTGGTCACTGTAGAAGATGGGGCATATTTTTCCCCAGTCGGGCCAGAAGCTGCAACAGTCTTAGGCCTCTTGGTATGTAGCTGGAATTCTTCGAAAGATACCTCAATGATAGGTGGGGATAAGTCTTGCCTCGACCTTTTCTCTTTTGGGAGCTATGGCGTGGTCGTTTGTGGCACAGTGGTTGGGGGATCCTGATGTTGTACTTCGACCAATGTGTTGGGCTCCCAGGCTGTCTGATTTGCAAATTTTTCCACTTTAGGCCTAGCTTCATGAACATGTGGGATGTTATTGTTCTTCACCCTCATCTCTGAGATGATCCCACATTGATCGTAACGCCATGGGAAGCTTGCGAAGAAATTCATCTCCCTCAGTATCTTGTCTGCTTCTTCCCCAGCTCCACGATTGTTGCAGATGAAGGAGTTGATCTTCCCCTTCATTCTAAGCTGTTTCTTTTTCTTCAATGACACAAAGTGGATATCATCGGAATTTATAATCTGCCTTATATATTCCAAAGCAAATATCCCGACAGGCAGATACTTGGGTAGCTTATATGGTGCCAACTCACACCTGTATACTCTGATCTCGGTGTAATCCTGGTATAAATACCAATCACCCGTCTTTGTGTTATCTGAGAGGTGCAGGATCCTCTGAACTTCATCATTTATCCGAGGCTCGGGCCTACTGCTTAGCATACTTACCACAGGGTGGTAGAATTGATCAATGAACTCCTTGAAGCTATACTCTGTGGAGTTGTGCTTGATTAAGGAGTTCCATGCTATGATTGCCTAAGGTATACCATCTCCATCCATCGTTTGCATGGAAAAGCCAAATTTATCTGCCTGGAAGAAGAAGAACAAGTATGCTAGTATTGATGAATATCTGAACATGCCTTCCGTGCTGAAATTCACAAACTGTTCATGAATATTGTCTGCCAAGAATGTGCTGAAGTCAAACTGGGTGGTGGGATTTTCATTGGTAGAGAAAATGGATAGAAAACCCAGAATGGGTTCGTCTACCCACTGATTAGAATAGTATCCCAACAAAGCACAAAGGGATGAGATAACCTGGTTTCCTTTAGTTGAGAACATGGAACACGGATAAGGAGGATTTGTGGAGGGGAGTTGAGCGGATGTGGGAAGGAAAAGCTTGAATATTTGAGCTCTTTTGGGGAAAGTCATTTTTTGTTACAACTCTGTAAGGATTTCCAGAGGGAAGGGAGACGCCGAGTCGGCTTGGGGGATTTGCATCATCTGGTCTATGGACTCGAGCGTGATGAGGAAAAGGATCTCTCCAGATGAGGAGATGATGGATCTCTGTTCGGGAATATAATGGGCTTGACACTTGAGAGTGAACTCGAGAAAATGGTGGATCTGAGGAAAGAGGTAGAGGGGTAAACTGGACTCCCAGAGTCCAATTTCATCGCTCTGGTCCAGGAAAACCTCCTTGAGCCATGACTGAAGATCTCTGAAATCAAAATCTCATTTTGTATCTGCGATCAATCGATCTTTGTCTACCAGTGGGATCCTGTCAAGGTTGACGGGAGGTGGGAGAAATGGGTTCTCCTCTTCTTCCTGTTGTTTGGATTTTGGCGCCATTTCTACAACAGTACCTGCAATAAAACACAATGTTAGTGGGGGTGACTAACTGTGGATGACGGCAATGGACTGTAACATAGGATTAAGTGGTGAATTTCTCTAGTGCGATGGGTGAATAGCAACAGTAAGGGGAATAATGGTAGTTTTACGTAAACGGGGGTCGGTTGGGCGCAGGAGACAGGTCAGTTGGATAACAGATAGGTTATCTAGTAATAAATGGCCAACGGATCATTTGAGGGTGAGATGGCAGGTGAAGGTGGCTGAGGGATATGGACAGGTGATGTGGAGGCTATCGTTAGAGGTAAAATTCATAGTAAGGGGCTTGCCATGAGCGAATGGGGGGGAAGGAGTGACAGCAGTTATGGGACATGACCAATTCGGGAAAGGTGGAAGGAGACGTCCCGAGGTGACGTAGGTCCGTTAGATAGCAGGAGATGATGGGACTCAGGGCCATTAAAATGATGCCATGTATAAAGAGGGGCCCGCCATAGGGAAGATTCCATTTCGGACCCCCCCCCTTGGTTAAAAGCAGATTAGTCAGGGGGGTCCGAAAAAAACTTTGAGCCATTGATCTGAGCGCCTGTTTCTTGGCCGTAGATATTTGCATGCCTTTTATCATGCATTCCGAACCCCACCCTCCATTAAAGGAAGAACGAATAGGGGGGTACAAAATCCAATATTGATTGTAGATCTGTACACTTGATCCTGGGCCATCCAAATGCGCACGGGTCTTATCAGCAATTTCAGACCCCCCCCCCTTCGTTAAAGGTAGAACGTTTGGGGGGGTCCCGAAAGGCCTATCCACCGTCAATATGAGCATTATCATCTGGGCCCTTGATACATGATCGAAGCATAATTGGGGTGTGGAGACATACATGCACCGGGAAAAAACTTAGGATAAATGCATTTTATGGGTTTTTCCAAGGTTTTCCAAATAGACACCACCATGGGGCTTGACCAAACGATCCTTTAAGCATCTGAAACATGGTGCAACATTTACATCAAGCTGGTTTTATTAAAATGAAGCAATGAGGCATATAACCTATATTCTACCCTAGTTTCCTAAGATAGTTAACCCAGATTAGACTGTTGGGTTAAGAATTTACTCTACCCTAGGGCTATCTGACCAGGATTAGACAGTCTGGCCAGATTTATTCACTAATATAACCTAGACACTTTGGCTAAGATTAAACTATTTAGCCAAACTCATTCACTACCCTATCAACATCAATTTAAAAGAGAACTTGGCCATGCTTGAAAGGTATGGACCAAGTTACTATTATTGCATGGGGCTTTTATTGAATTCTTTTATGCCCTCTTTTCTTTTCTTTTTCTTTTTTCTTTCTTTTTCTTTTTCTTTTTTCTTTTCTTTATTTTTCTTTTCTTTTTTCAAATTATTTGCAGAATGAAAAATCATTTGTCAACAAAAAATACTAGAGACAGATAATATCCTAGTCACCAGTTGATCCTATAACTTATAGGGTGATAACAACAACTCCACCTGGGGATGGTACTTGCCCTGTGAAGTGCCATGAATCCTGGTTCCTTCCATTTTGAAAACTTCTACCTAGTAGCCTTCACTGATTGATTGGTTTTATTCTCAAAAATTGGAAGAACAGTGGTCAGAAGCTTAGGGCCTTCTCTTTGGGATTCAACCAACTGACTAATGTTATCCACTCAGAAAATGCAGGTGAAAAATAAAAAATGGTATGTACAATGGTGATTGGAACTCGAGCCTCTACTGAGGTGGCACATAATGCTTCAGCATTCTTCTATTTATAGGTCCTCCTGGAAAATCTGTCCCATCAGCGTTGTTTAGCAGGAAAGCGTTGTTCCCCCTGAATGCTTGGATCATGTATGCTCCTGTCCACAGACTGTCAAATTTTCCATGTTTTCCCTTGTCTTCATTTCTGGCATCCCATCTCAGCACCAAATCTCCTAGTTCAAAACCATCTTCCTTGGTTCTTTTGTCAAATATTTTCTTGATGTTTTCATAGATTGCCTGAGTCTTATTGAAAACGTCTTCCCTAGACTGTTGCAAATGGATCATCTAGTTGATCCTTCTCTGTGAGTCATTTGGCTCGGTTTGTACATCTTGAAGCAACTTCATGACAGGGACTCCTAAGGAAGTGGGGAATACTGTTTCTGTGCCATATACCAACTGGTATGGTGACATACCAATTGACCTCTTGGTGGTCAGTCTATCATCCCATAAGGCAAACACCAACTTGTTGTGCCAAGATTTCTTGTTTTCCTACAACGTTTTCTTGATGATGTTCGCCAAGGTTTTGTTTGAAGATTATGCCAACCCATTCCCCTGAGGGTAGTAAGTTGTGGAATGTCCCAAACGAATGTGATAATGGTTGCAAAAATCTATGAGTTTCTTCGACCGAAAAGCAGTTGCATTATCAGTTATAATCTTTCTAGGACATCCAAAGTGAGACAAGATATTATTTTCAAGGAATTTGATAATAACAGAGTCAGTGGCTTGCCTTCTTGGTACTGCTTCGATCCATTTGGTAAAATAATTGGTGGAAGTGAGAATCCACTTATGCTGGCTTGAAGAAGGGGGGTGTATTTCTCCAATGAAGTCCAGTCCCCATTGCTGGAAAGGGGCTTCAACTGAGATCGGTTTCAGGGGGAGAGGAAGGAGCTTCATTTTTCCTTCAAACAACTAACATTGATGACATGCAGTCACTTTATGATGTGCATCAACGAATAGGGTGGGCCAATAGAAACAAGCCCTGAGGATTTTGTTGGCTGTGACCTTCCAGTTCAGATGGCCACCACATTCTCTTGCATGAAATTCTTGTAACACTTTGTCAGCTTCATCTTTCAATAAAAAAATTTAACACAATGCCTCCAGGATCTTTCCAATACAAATTGCCTTCTAGAATACAAAATTTTAAGGATTTCAACTTCAAAAATCTAGCTTTAGTCTTAGTCAAACCAGGGGGAGCTTGTTAATTTTGCAAAACGAATATAAGGTATGCATACCATGGAGAGTTGAGAAATAACTCTCTCATGTTTGGAGTCGCCATCTCACCCTGTTCATCTGCTGCAGCTAAAAAATTAATGTCAAGAGCATGGAAGTTAGATTCAGCCATTAATTTAACAAGGCCTTGGCCTTTGATTAGTTTTGTAGACTTAATCTCTATGTCGTATTCTAAAATGATAGCAATCCATTTTCCCCTTATTCCATCCAGATTGTCCTAGGTCAAAATGTCTTTTAATACCACATTCAGAACATATGCTATGGTGTGGGAATGGGGAATGTAGACCCTAAAGTCTTTTATGGCTTTTACCAAGGCAAAAGCTTGTTTCTCCATTATCTTGTAATTCAGAGCAGCATCTCTTAATGCTTTACTGAAAAAAGATATGGGTTGTTCATACCCTTCATTGTTCTTTTGTAGTAATACCGCTGCTAGAGTATGTTCAGAAGCGAAAGAAAAAAGTTAGAAATCCTTAGTAAAATCAGGACTGATCAAGACAGGGGCCTCTGTGAGTGCTCGTTTGACTTGTTCGAAAGAATGTCTGGACTCAGAGTCCCATTTTATTTTCACATCCTTTTTTAGCATATTAGTAATGTTCCTGAGGAGTTCTTCTAGATTGGGAATGAATCTTCGTAGAAAGTTTATTCGCTCGATAAAAGACTGTAATTCTTTGAGGTTTCTTGGGTGTTCTAATTTTTGTATGGCCTCGATTCTGTTGGGGTCTATTTTGATTCTGTCCTTGGAGATGATGTGTCCTAGCAGTTTTCCTTCCTCTAGCCCAAAGAGGCTTTTATTAGGATTTAAAGAAATCCCAAACCTTCTACATTTCTCAAAGACTCTTCTGAGGTGTCGCAGGTGTTCTTCATTAGATCGGGAAAACACAGTTACATCATCTAAATAGACAACAATAAACTTACCCGATTCTTCCACAAAGGCGATATCCATCGCTCTCTGGAAGGTGGCTCCTGCATTCATCAGACCAAAAGGCATTTTCACATACATGAAAGTGCCCCATGGTGTGGTGAAAGTGGTTTTGTCTTGGTCATCTGGGTGAACTAGGACCTGATTATAACCCGAGAACCCATCTAGCAAAGAGATTCGACTGGATCCAATTACCCTTTGTAGGATGTGGTCCATTTTGGGCAAGGGGTAATTAAATTTTAGGGAGACCTTATTCAGATTTCGGAAACTTATGAAAAGTCTGATTTCCCCAAATTTCTTACATGTAGGGACCAAATTAGAGACCCATTTGGAAAAATGCAACGGGACTATGATTTTGGCATCGTACATTTTTTTTATTTCCTTTTCTACAAGAGTGAGTAACTTGGGGTCTATCCTCCTAAGTTTCTGTCTGAATGGTTTTTGGTCTTCTTTTAGTGGAATCATGTGATGTATGATGTTGGTATCGTAATATTTCAAATCCTCATAACCCCAGGCAAAGACATCTCAATATTCTTTGAACAGCTCAATGTATTTGAGTTTTTACTCAGGGGGTAATGATTTGGACAATTTGACCATCCTGGGTTTCTCCTCCGTCCCTATATTACAATCTTCTACTTCTTGTCCACTGGCTTCAATCTTCAGTTTTTTTGTCTACGTCGTTAAAATCAAACAAGTCCTCTAAAGGAACTAGGCCCCTAGGCAAAACATTACTTTTCAAATGTAAAATATCGACATCCATTTCGTCATCGCCTAATTCTCCCGAATCTACGTTATTTACACTGTCAATTTCAAAATCAGATCTATTTACATTTTCATCTTCGTTCTCTAAATATATATTTGAACATTCAAAATCATTTTTACACTGAAAAAAGTCTTCGATTTGATCATCATTACCAAACACTTGCCAGTACCTGATATTGTCGGGAACTGTTGGTCTGCATTTCACCTCAATAGTGTATGGGCGAGTCGAATGGAAAGGAATCTTACATGTGGCTGCTGACGTAGCCAATCCATCCGCCAGAATGTTTTGTCCCCTCAGCATTACCTGCAAGTCAACTTCAGTGAAACATCTAAGGGCATCAAGAACAACATTCCTATAATCTCTAAGATGTGGGTGTTTCGTAGCGTACTCACCTTTGATTTGCTTGATTCAGAGTCACCTCTTACCATAATCTGTTTAACACCAACTCTTTTCAAAAGCTTCATACCGAGCATCAAGGCTTCATACTCGAAAATATTGTTAGTGCATTGGAAATTTAACTTGTAAGAATGATTTTCTGAATACCTGTTTCTGTGATTATGCAGCTAGACTCCTACTCCAACTCCTTCTTTTCTTACTTCTCCGTCAAAATCCATTCTTCAGAAATCTGCCGGTAGCTCTTCAGTTATCACGTTTTTCATCTTTGCTACCTCAATGGTTTCTTGGCCTTCATCCTGACTAGATGTATCTTTTTCCAGCTGAGTATCTTGTTCTCCCGTGTCACCATCATTTTACAAGATAAAAGAATCCAAGTCGGAATGCGCAGAGTAAAGAGGATAGTTGTGCGGTTTTTCTTGGCTACTGACCATGTATTTCATCAACGTTTCTCTATATAGCCTTCTTTGTTGCCCGAAAACTGGGATAGTGGCATAAGACATATCTAGCTGCAGGGTACCTCTCAACTTGGCCCTCCAAGACTGGGATAGCAACATTCCATGCTTCAGGGGAATGTCTGCAACTACCACATCCATGACCATGCTCTTTGCAAGAATCTGAACCAGGGTGATACATAAGTCCTTGATCAAACCAATGCATCTAACTTTACTGGAGTCGAATGAGTGTAAATCCTTGTAAGGTCTGGTGACCTCCAGTCCCAGTTTCTCCATCACTGCTTTAGGCATCAGGTTGTGGGAAGCACCTGAATCCAGCATAGCGTTATGAAAGATCAGGTCATGTATGTTTAGACTGATGTAAAAAGGAGTGACATCACCTGTATCATCTCGACCATCTACTTCAAGTTAGAACAAAAGTTCGGGTTGATCATCAATAAGGTTCACAGTATCTAAATGATTTGTTGATCCAATGGTTAAGGCCTTCATGCCTATGTCAGGTTCAATGGTCAGTGCCTTAATCACCTGTGAATGATAAACATTTTTGTTCATCAACTCTGAAAGTGGGATGGGAATCTTTACTTTGGCTAATTCCCCCTCAAGGTTGAAAGGTGCAGGAGCTCTGCCTTGGCTCATCAATTCTGGTTTGTCCACCACACTCTTCTGGCCAGAAGTACTTGGTGGATTAATAGGAGAAACCTCGGGCTGTGACGGTCTTTTCAGAATAGTAAGGTTTTTCTTCACAGAAACTTCGGCATTACTCTTCTCAGGAATCTTCTCAGCATATGGCTCAGATACCTTCTTAGTTTCGATTACCTTCTTCATATCAATCATTTTTTTGGGGAAATCCCTTCTATCTTTTTACTCTGCAGGTTATACTGCCGGTGTACCTCCAGAATGGCATTTTTGAATGCCTATTGTTCTGCATCTTTGGCTTCTTCACTTACTTTTGTTTGATTGAGAAGAAAAAGTTCTCGCTCTTCTTGGGTAAGGAAAATATCTTAGTTATCGTGAATGCCCATGAGATTTATGTGAGTATCCTCCAATTCCTCGATCACCTCCTCCCCTTCATCAACATAATTTTCTTGTAGGGGAGGTCTGATCTACTGATCTGGTCCTCTCTGCTCTCTTTGATCCCTAGGATCTCTCTGTTTGATTTGAGGAGGGTTTCTCCTGAAGTTAGGGTTTCGAACCTGAGGAGCTGGTGGGTTTTCTCTTGGAGGATTTATGTCTGACACTGTAAGTCTTTCCATCATTCTTTCCATCGCTCTGGCCAAGGAATCCAATTTGGAATCGGAGGTCGATGTGGAAGGTTCCTCTTTGATGGTGACTCTTCTCTCTGACCTCTGTCATTCTCTTTTTTCCAACAAATTTGCCTCCACACTTATTTCACTTTTCTGCATATCTTCCAGGGTAGTGGAATTTCTTTCCCTTAGTTGGTATGACATGTCAGCGTCGAAACCATCAGGGAATTTAATCAATGCCAAACCCTGTGGAGGTTTGATTTTAGTTGGAATTGCGTTGTACAGGTTATTGAAATGAGTGCAGTAATCTTGTACTGTCTCACCTTGATTTCTTCTAATATTTTCGTATTCTGACAAGATTTGGAGAGGGTATTTATTTACCTCCCATCTGTCTAGAAAACTCCTTTGGAATGCGGTAAGGTGAAGGATGGAGGTGACACGCAACCCTTTGTACCATTTCTTAGTGTCACCTATCAAACTCTGGGCAAACAATCTCATTTGAACATCAGCCTCATCCACTTCATGCAGATCATAATAATCATTCATTTTATCAATGTGTTGTTGGGCACTTAAAGGACTTGTTGCATCGAATTGTGGGAGTCTTGTTTGATAGTCTTGGGGCATGGCATGAAGAGGCATGACCAACACCAAGGGAGCATATATAGCTGCCATGATGAGTGGAGGAGGTGGAATAACAGACTGGATTATCGGTGAGGTAGTGACTGAAGACGAGGATGAGGAGGGACTGAATAGTACTGAGGGAGTGACTTGCAATTTAGCAGTGGGAGACAAAACTTCAGGGGTTTGGGGTTGAAAAATGGTTGGGTCGAAAATGACTTCAGTCGCAAAGCTGCTAGATCTTGTCCTAATCAGGCTTTGTTTGGAAACGGTGTCAAAGTCAGGTTTTTGAAAGGTAATGGGTTCCCCTGAAAAGAAAAGGGACTTATGTAAAAGAATATGACTCACTGAGCCTTTAGCTACGGGCTTTTTCCTAAGCAACTGTTCCGGGTTATCTATCACTATCGCAGGTTTTGGGTCTGGATGAGATCGAGTATAAACTTTCTTGGGAGACAGATTTCTTTTTGACTTATATATATATATTGGTTTTATGAGTCTGAAAATAATATGTACAAATTTAATCAGCCTCTAAACATTACTTTCTTCTAAAATTTGCAATCTTTCATAAACATACTTTCTTTTTAGGGAAAAGAAAACATGAAATTATAAAATTTTAGTTCTTCCCCAGTAAATTCCCCACTATGTTAACACTCTGTAAATTTCCAAGAGGTTGACACAGAAGAAATCCACAAAATGTAACTTTATCCAACCGCTTTTGAAGCTGGGATCTATCCCTTCCAACTTCAGAGAGGGATCTCTCTATAAGATTTAGCTATGTTTAAAATTTCAAATATTAGGCTAGGTAAATAAATAGGTTGGTTTTGTTGTCAAAGTGTTTTTTCAAATTGGTTGAGACAATCTACACATCCATTGGGCTATGGGGTCTGTGTTTTAAATAAGATGTGAAATACGAACCAGGAACGCAAAGGAAAAACTTTCACAGGGTGAGATAATGTAATTACTAGATTCTTTAGTAGCTTAAATGATGGACAGGAGAAAGGATGAGAAAGATAATTTCAACAAAGAAGCAGTTAAGAATTTCTTTATTGAAAACACCAGAAGATAAAACACTAAAATCTTTCGAGTCAGAAACAGGGTATACGAGATAAATCCTGCAACCTTCGTTACTCTTAAAGATTAGATTCAGAAAACAAAATGATGAGAAAGTGAGAATAACATTCAACTAAGAGAGAAAAAAATCACCAGTGAATACACGCAATAATCCTGTAAAAGTGTCTCCTTTTTATTTATGGAAGATCTCTTCAAAAATATTACAGTCTGACAGTGTCAGGGTGTGAAGATCAACAACCCTCAATACTTCGAAAGATGAAGTATTTATAACTCAAATTACAAACGTTCCTTTCATTAATGTCCAGGACGTTCTAAATCTATTTTTAGCCTAACTAATCTTAACAAATTTCCTAAATCTAGGAACTGCTTGATTATGTGGTGTAACTGCATGCTGATTTTGGGGTGGACCGTTGATGAAACCTCTGCATGACTTCATTTGACTAGAAAATTGACTGGACTGGGACAACTCATCTGCTAATTGATCAGATCATAGAGTTCCTCCCATCTAAGATGACTGGGCATGCTGACTTTTAGCAGCCTTCGATACACTTCGTCCATTTCTGTGTACTTGGAGAATGTAGGCTTTGTGAGGAAGATGGATCGAATCTCATGTTGGATTATTATGTTCCACTGAAGGGCATCTAGAAATGCCTTGCCTGTGATGCTCCCTTGGATCCCTGCAAACTTTGAACTGTCCTTAGACACATCAGCCAATCTCTTCTTGTAATCTGGGAGCGTCATCAATTTATCATTAGACCTTTCTTCTGGAGAGCCTCAATCTTACTGAAGAATATTTGTACCCCCAAGTCCATGGCCTGAACCTTTTCTTCCAGTTGAAGCATTAATCCTCTCTTGGTCAAAACTCTTTTGACCTCAAGGATGGTCTTTGTTCTGTCTTCAATCTTCATCTCTTCCACCTCTTCCCTGGTCTTAGAATTGAGGAACTTGATGATCTTGTTCGCCTGTGTTGGCATGTCTCCCAATTCTACTCTGATATTCTCGATGGCCTGTTTGCTTCTCTGTACCAATTCATTCTGCTCAAACATGATCTGGATCATGGGCCTTATCTCGCTCATGTACTTAGTGATTTATGTCCATGCACTCTCTTTCACCTCAACCAAAGTCTTTCCTGCCACTATTTGCTTCCAGAGTTGTTGTAGCTCCTGCTTGAGCTGCTCTGTCACCTACTTTTCCTTGGAGAGGATATTCTGCAAGGAATATTTGAGTTCTTGAAGGTTCTTAATCTCCTTTTTTAGCCTGTTGATCTATGTTTCCTGCAGGTTCATATTTTCCATGGACTTACCCAGGTCGGCTGTCTTCTCCTGGGATGTCAATGGAGTCGCGGATGGGACTTATGTCACCGATGTTGTGCTCACTCCTGAAATTGGAATAGCACTCAATAGAATGACTTCCATTGGCTTCAGTTGCTCTTTCTCCTTCAATAGCTTCTCCATCTCAACTTCCATTTCTTTAAGCTATGCATTCTACTCCATGAGCAACTTGAGCATTTCATCTTTCTCTCCTTATTTCTCTACTATCTCCTTCACCTACAAATCCTCTGTGGGCGGGAGCTTCAATTGCTTCCTCAAGGATGCTATGTCAACATTCTTCTTCTTTATCATTTCCTCAGTTGATTTCACATTTGAAGGATCGTAACCGATCTTGAGGACCAGCTCCTCCAAAGTCTTGATCCTATTTTCCTTTGCAAAGGATAAAGTCTTCTCTAGCTTCAACTGTGTTTGAACATTGTTCAGGGACACCTGCAGTTTGGACGCAGAAGTGGAAGCATGTGCCAGCGTGTAAAAGACCATTTCCCCTGCCTGCTTGTGTAGATCCATCTGATTGGTTGGGTGCATGTCCTTCATCTTGAATTCAAAGGTGGCCCTCTTGTAGTCAGTGATCACCTTTGGATCTGGTACCTGTGCCTGGAGGAATGCCATGTGCATTCTGCCCTTCTCAGTGTCAAAGTCCAACAACAACCTATGTTGCGTAGTCGACGTATGCTTCCAGAACTGGGCGCAAGTACTGTTGGTCAGGGTCTGGTTCCTCTTCTTGATCAGCTCATACTTTTTGAATATACTCAGCTTGGGCCCTACCTTGCCTGGCTGAGTGTTCAATAGGGAGTCTGTGGATTTCTTCGGCAATGCTGGGGTGATGACCTTATGGATGCTCGTACCAAAGGGTGGAATAACGACTTTGGTCACTGTAGAAGATGGGGCATCTTTTTCCCCGGTCAGGCCAGGAACTGCAACAGTCTTAGGCCTCTTGGTATGTAGCTAGAATTCTTCGGAAGATACCTCAGTGACAGGCGGGGATACGTCTTGCCTAGGCCTTTTCTCTTTTGGGACTTGTGGCGTGGTCATTTGTGACACAGTGGCCGGGGGATCCTGCTGTTGTACTTCGACCAATGTGTTGGGTTCCCAGGCTGTCTGATTTGAAAGTTTTTCCACTTCAGACCTAGCTTCATGAACATATGGGATGTTCTTGTCCTTCACCCTCATCTCTGAGATGATCCCACATGGATCGTAACGCCATGGGAATCTTGAGAATAACTTCATCTCCCTCAGCATCCTATCTACTTCTTCCCCAGCTCCATGATTGTTGCAGATGAAGGAGCCGATCTGCCCCTTGATTCTAAGTTGTTCCTTTTTCTTCAATGACACAAAGTGGATATCATCGGAATTCATAATATGCCTTATATATTCCAAAGAAAAGATCCTAACAGGAAGATACTTGGGTAGCTTATATGGTGCCAAATCGCACCCGTATACTTTGATATCGGTGTAATCTTGGTATAAATACCAATCACCCATCTTTATGTTATCTTAGAGGTGCAGGATCCTTTGAACTTCATTGTTTATCCAAGGCTCAGGCCTACCGCTTAGAATACTTACCACAGGGTGGTAGAATTGATCAATGAACTCCTTGAAGCTATACTCTGTGGAGTTGTTCTTGAGCAAGGAGTTCCATGTTGTGATTTCCTGAGGTCTACCATCTCCGTCCATCTTCTGCATGGAAAAGCCAAATTTATCTGCCTGGAAGAAGACGAACAAGTATGCTAGTATCGATGAATATCTGAACATGCCTTCCGTTCCAAAATTCACGAAATGTTTGTGAATATTGTCTGCCAAGAATGTGTTGAAGTCAAACTGGGTGGTGGGCTTTTCATCGGTAGAGAAAATGGATAGAAAACCCAGAATGGGTTCGTCTACCCACTGATCAGAATAGTATCCCAACAAAGCATAAATGGATGAGATAACCTAGTTTCCTTTAGTCAAGAACATGGAAGATGGATAAGGAGGATTTGTGGAGGGGAATTGAGCGGTTGTGGGAAGGGAAAGCTCGAATATTTGAGCTCTTTGGGGGAAAGTCATTTTTGGGTACAACTCTGTAAGGATTTCCAGGTTGAAGGGAGATGCTGAGTCGTCTCGAGGGATTTGCATCATCTGGTCTATGGACTCGGGCATGATGAGGAAAAGGATCTCTCCAGATGAGGATATGACAACTCTCTATTTGGGAATATAATGGGCTTGACACTTGAGAGGGAACTCGGGAAAATGGTGGATCTGAGGGAAGAGGTAGAGGGGTAAATTGGACTCCTAGAGTCCAATTTCATCACTTTGGTCCAAGAAAACCTCCTTGATCCATGAATGAAGATATGTGAAATCAAAATCACATTTTGTATCTGCAATCAATCGATCTTTGTCTACCAGTGGGATCCTGTCAAGGTCGACGGGAGGTAGGAGAAATGCATTCTCCTCTCCTTCCGCTTGTTTGGATTTTGGCGCCATTTATGCAACAATACCTGCAATAAAACACAACGTTAATGGGGGCAACTGACTGTGTATGAGGGAAACATACTGTAACGGAGGAGTAAGCAGTGAATTTCTCTGGTGCGATGGGTGAATAGCGAAAGTAAGGCGAATATTGGTAGTTTTACGTAAACGGGGGTCGATTGGGCGTGGGAGATAGGTCAGTTGGATAACGGATAGTTTATCCAGTAATAAATGGCCAACAAATCATTTGAGGGTGAGATGGTAGGTGACGGTGGCTGAGGGATACGAATGGGTGACATAACGGCTATCGATTGGAGGTAAAAGTCATAGTAAGGGGCTTTCCACGAGAGAATGGGGGGGAAGGACTGACAACAGTTATGGGACATGACCAGTTTGGGAAAGGTGGAAGGTGATGTCCCGAGGTGATGGAGGTCTGTCAGATAGTAGGAGATGATGGGACTCGGGGCCACTAAAATGATGCCACATATAAAGAGGGGCCCTCAAGAGGGATGATTCCATTCTGGAC
>JZKD02S0891761.1:49797-76389 GCA_000966675.3 Picea glauca | reverse complement strand
GGGTCCAAAAAGGCCTTTCCACCGTCGATCTGAGCATGATCATCTGGGCCCTTGATACATGATCGAAGCATAATTGGGGCACGGAGACATACATGCGCCGGGAAAAAACTTAAGATAAATGCATTTTATGGGTTTTTCCAAGGTTTTCCAAATAGACACCACCATGGGGCTTGACCAAACGATCCTTTAAGCATTTGAAACATGGTGCAACATTTACATCAAGCTGGTTTTATTAAAATGAAGCAATGAGGCGTCTAACCTATATTCTACCCTAGTTTCCTAAGACAATTAACCCATATTAGACTGTTGGGTTAAGAATTTACTCTACCCTAGGGCTATAAGACCAGGATTAGACAGTCTGGCCAGATTTATTCACTAATCTAACCTAGACACTTTGGCTAAGATTAAACTGTTTAGCCAAACTCATTCACTACCCTATCAACATCAATTTAAAAGAGAACTTGGCCATGCTTGAAAGGTATGGACCAAGTTACTATTATTGCATGGGGCTTTTATTGAATTCTTTTATGCCCTCTTTTCTTTTCTTTTTCTTTTTTCTTTCTTTTTCTTTTTCTTTTTTCTTTTCTTTCTTTTTCTTTTCCTTTTTCAAATTATTTGCAGAATGAAAAATCATTTGTCAACAAAAAATACTAGAGACAGATAATATACTAGTCAGCAGTTGATCCTATAACTTATAGGGTGATAACAGAGTATAGTATGTATTATTTTGTGTACCATTTTCAGATCCATACAACAAATATTCCATGCGGGGAATGATCTACATGTTTGCTCTCTAGAATAAGCCAGAATTCAACAAGGTATGCCATTTTTGCTATAACTCCTTTTATGAGAGGTTCCAAGTAGTGAAATATGGAGGAATTGCATAAAAGACATTGAAGAACATTGTGTACCATTTTTACATCTTTATTCATTATAGGTACATAGTTATGATTATTTCAAGTCTGGGTTTTTGACTAATCCAAAATTAGTCATGTGAGACTAAAGTAAAGTTTGATGAAAATGCTAGTCTATTGTTGTTAAAGTTAAGGAAGATTTGCAGGTATGTGATCATATACACCAAGTCTATTACAAAGTTACAAATCATATGTGGATGATGAAATTGATGAGGGATTTTGGTTGAGGTACATGTTGGGTACATGGTTGAGACAAGTAGTTGATGAGTTGGCACATACATGAGGTGTATAGTTGATGATGTTGGTACATATTGATGAGTCATAGTTTATGTGTATTTCATGCATGACTGGTACATATTTGCTGCATGGTTGATGCACTCATTGATGGTACATGTTGCTTACAGGTTGTTTGGTACAGGTTGTTACAGGCTGGTTTGATGCAGGTCAGTGATATAGGTTGTTACAGTGGTATATCTCACAGTGATAGCATGACAGTGGTTCTGTCATTCTAATTCTATGTAAAGGTGGTTGGATGGGGCAAGGACAAGTGGTTGTAGCCACTTTCCAGTTGTAGCCAGAGAACATAGGGGGTTGTAGCCTCCTTTTGGTTGTAGCCAGAGAATTGGGGAGTTGGAGCTTCCCTTAGGTTGTAGCCCGAGAAACTAGAGGGTTGGAGCCTCCTTCTAGCTGCACCTGGAAATCAAAGGAAGTTGGTGCTTCCAATGAATGTAATTCTTAAATACATATAAGAAAAAAAATTCAATGGTTTTCTCTCACTTTGGGTTTCCACGTAAAAACATCGGTTTACTGTGTATGTGTATGATTTCTCATTTGTTCATTGTTTATTTACTCCACAAATATTGGATGATAATGCTACATTGATATAACACTTGCATTTTATGGTTAAAAAGGATTATATTGCTATATTACTTGTTCACCCCCCCTCTCAGTAATCCAACATAATTCAAACACAAATTTATCTTCACAAGCACAGGGAAATATTGAAGCTCATACAATAATTCAAACACACCATAAGAAAAATATTTTACCCTGGAAACCTAAATGGGAAAACCAGCTTCAAATGGGGGCTCAATATTTGATTTCAACAATCTATGGTACAAGAAACTCTTCACTCTATATCATCTTCCTCGCTTTGCCAAAAATCATGTTGCGAGTGTGTTGGCCCTTGACCAAGTTTTGAGGAAACATTGGTCATGTTTGACGACTTTTGGGACTTCGACAGGCTAGTTGAAGATGGAACGCCAGGTAAAGATGAGATCATGAGATCTCACTTACTTTGCGGACTGTGGACCGAGCAAAGGTTTTACTAGGGTTTTTGTAAAAGTATATATAGGAAGGAATGTAATGTAGAAAGTAGTAGAAGCTTAGTGCAAGCGATGAAAGAATTCTGGCTAGTTGGCTATGTGCATGATATGTTAGTAAGGCTCTGTGCTAATAAGGAGTTGGCTTTGTGCCTTGACTTGATTTTGGGAAGGAGGATCTGGTGCCCAGTGCGTAGATCTCTTGTCCTCTGTGGAGCTTGGATCAGTGTCTTTGTGCACAGGAGTAGATGAATGTAAGAATATTGAAGACTAATAAAGAAGAATAAGTTGTTGGTGGACGTAGCCCCACACTGGGGTGAACCACGTATATCCTGTGTCTTAATATTCTTTGTGCAATGTGAATTATGTTGTTTATCCACCTAGTGTTGTTATTATAATATATGATGAATTCATCTGATGTTGTTGCTTAGTGCTTAATGGTATTAAAGGTATTTGAATGCTATATCTAAGCTAATGCTATGTGCTAAGTGATTGGAAGTTCTTGATATTTATTATTACTGCGTTGCTCTATAATAAGGGTTTAATCTACGATGTGAATGAGACTCAATAACTAATGCATATTGTTGTCTAACTGCTCTGCTAAGTGTTGTAATCACATATATGTGTCCCATCATGGTTGTAGACACCTGAGTCCTGCAAGCCTCCCTACCTCTACCTCGGGTGAGACTTCATCTGCTTCACAAGCATTTCTGAAAGGGCCGATAGTTAGGGTTTTGTTGGTGCACTATTGAAGCGTTGAACCCTGGGTCTGCCCCTGTGCCAATAAATGGTTCTATTGTTGGGACTTGAAACTGTGATTGTTTGGAACTAAAGAAAAAAGAAATATCTGTGCGTAGATCTGTTGTTGTAGTGTGCAGTATTCTACTTGACTTGTGAAGCCCTGTGCTAAGAAAGAAACTTGATCTGAAGAAAAGAGGAAAGATCTTAAATCTTTTTTCTCTAGTAAGGGTAAGATAAGTGGGAATTTTTTCTTCAAAAACATGGATCTAGGTATGTTTGATAGTTGTTTTCCTAGTTTGAATGCTAGGGAACAGTTAGAAGAAAGAATTGATCTGAATAGAGAAAAATATGTTATTCCTATGCATAGAAAGAATTTTTGGAGTAATAAGTGGATGCAGGAACCTAGAAAGAATTTTTGCAGATTGCAGGTCCATCACTGTGATCCCAGTGCATAATACAGGAGAGGTTGGGGATCGTTTAAAAGAAAGAGAGTATTAACAATGTGTTATAATTGCATAAGATCAGTACATCTTGCTAAGGAATGCCCTGGTACATGTCTTATTTGTCTTTGTTGTAAAGGTATTGGCCATGAGGTTGAGGATTTCCCAAGGATGATTGCTAAAGTTGAAAAGATGAACATGAGACAAGAAAACTATAAATAAGGTCAAGAGACTAAGGATATGTTAAAGAATCATATAGAAAAAGAGTCAAAGACTATGTTCATATAGTTAAAATAAGTAATGGATGATCACAGAGACATCAGTTTACCAGAGATCCTGAAAGAAAAACAACACATAGTTACAAGAATAGAAGACTTTGACATAGACTATGTATTGGATGAAGAAACACACATGAAAAAGACTATGTTCATATAGTTAAAAGAAGTAATGGATGATCAGAGAGACATCAGTTTACCAGAGATCCTGAAAGAAAAACAACACATAGTTACAAGAATAGAAGACTTTGACATAGACTATGTATTGGATGAAGAAACACACATGAATATTATGCTAGAAAGCACTTGGGAAATTTTTGGAAAGCCTGCTATAGTACCTTCATTGGGAAGGATAGGCTTGTTTAAAGGAAAGATGATAACCCTATGTGGAAGAGTTAATAATATACCTATGATTACTCATGAAACATTGACTGAAGTTAATTTGAAGTCATTAAATTTGTTGAGAACATTGCCCCTTTCCCACTTTTGTTAGGAAAGAATTGGATTGAGAAGGATCAGATCAGAAGGAAAGAAGAAGAGGAAGCCACAGAAAAGAAAAATAAAGAACTAAGGGATCTCATAGCTAGAAGAATAGATAGGCTGGTAGAAGAATGAGAAGTTGAGTCGAAGTAGAAGAATGAAAGAGAAGCAGTTGTCAAAGTTTAAAGAGCGCAAGAAGGTTTGAAGGACGTATCCATGCAAGAAGAAAGTATGTCCACCCAGGACCTAGTAAGAAAAGAGGTATTACCTTTGAACCCTTTGAGAGCACGTCAGTAGAACAAAGTCACTATGATAAGAAAAGATAAGAATAAAAATGGAAAGAGGAATCCAGAGACTCAGATCACAGGAAAAAAGGCAAGGAAGCTCAGTAAGAAGAAAGCCAAGTTAGAAAAACTACAAAAAGTTCTAGAGAATACTTCATAGAAGATAGATCTACAGAACTTGAACCTCGCTGGAATAGAAGAACCATGCAGAGTGGGACTTCGCCATGATGAATCTATATGACCATTGTAGGCAACCCGACTGTTAGAATGACGCCCCACAATGACTAGAAAACAAAGTTATGAGCAAATGGACCATTGAGACCATGCCATAATAGACTGATTCGTATTGATTGAGGCATTCCTACCCATTGGAGGAATCTGTTATGACACTTGTTTAATTAACCCATCGGACGCTGTGTCGGGACCACTTATTTCCACCCATGATTATCCAAGTTACCAAAGAATAGATTGTATATCGCGTTGTGATTTCTAGACCTTGCCATCTATTGGATTACCTCGCTCATTTGTTCACCTACCTGATATAATTGTCTATAAGTGTGAATTTCGGGTGAACCTAGCACGTTAGAGATATTTTTCGGTGAGATCCTTACAAAGATAATGGTTGATAGACAATTTTCTGTAGGAATACAGGCGTCATCGACTAAAGGACTACAATCATTCCCATTGATTAGATGTCGTTATAGCCGAACCACGACTGAGAAGTGAAGCAAGCATCGCGATGATCCGGCTAATGTGAAGTAGATCCCATCGTTCTTGCCTGATTATATACTGCTTTTAGCTAGCATAGTTACCCGCGATAGTATCCCACATGACTTCGAGTACACATTGATCACTGTGTACATCCCGAAGGGGATATGCATAGTTGGACCCTAGTTAGGATAGATCCCTGCCTTGAAGAAAAATAACTTTAACCTTAGAGATAGGAAGAACTACATGATGTTCCCACTGCATAGGTACTTGATGAAGACGATTGGGAAGAAGTCGTGCATAGTCTCCCAGCCGTGGATTAAGGATCTCACACAATCAATGATATTGAATGTGATGAAGATAACTCACTTTGGCTGACATCAGGAGGTTAACGCTTGCATTAAACTCCTCCCGTCATGCTATCAAAGAGGATATCTATGGCTCGATAGGCACATTACTATAGAGATGGTGATGATCCACCTGATCACAGGACAGAGAATGCAGGGACCAGACCCTCAATAGTTCTACCCAGGGAAGACTTCAGATCGCTCCCTGACACAGCGCATAAAGGAGGATTATGGTGATGTAGAAAAGGGAAAGAGAGGCTACAAGGTAGCCTCCATCCAGAATGGCGTAGTGCACCTAGTTTGTCATCTTATATCTAGCAAGCTCATCAAAAAGAACCGTCCCACGAAGGTCACAGGATTCGTAGTGGACCTCGCAGGAAAGCGCATGGAGGGGTTGCAAATGAACTGGGTGAGTTACCTCGTCAATGAGCTTTCGAAAGACTGTCACGAAGCACAGGATCAGGGGTATGAATTTCATTTCAATCGGTTACTTGTACTGATTGCATTTTCACTTGGAAGATCTCGGAAGCAGTGACATTTCTAGAAGTTGAGACATCAGAGCCATTGGCCGCAAGGTTCTCCACCTTGTGGTATACAAATGACATGTCGAAGTAGTGGCAATCGAACGTTGTTTTCCATGCCTACTACCAACAATTGAAGCATGCTATTGAGGCATTTCCATGCATGACACCAAACACATTTAACTAGTACAGACCGCTAGCAAAGTTCCGTGCAAATCGACGCTTTATCTATATCACTGCCCACCAGGATGAGAGTAAGGAGGAGTTGCAGTCCTATTATAAAATGATCGACGAAGACATGGAGGAGATCACCAAAGAATGGACAACAGAGTTCCTTGTACCAGTTGAATATACAGAACTCTCCAACCTTGACATCATCGCAATTCCCTTGGTCGCTTGGGTCGAGCATGACGGATAGACTAGCACAAAGAAAAATAAGAAAAAGGAGGAAGTGAAGAACATAAAAACTGATTAGGTTGACAGGGCCTTGGAGGAAAGTGGGCCTGACTCGCTTGCAGGAAGAGGAAGAGATGAAGTGAAACAAGAAGAAGGATGGGAATAAGGAGAAAAGAAAGGCAAAGGTGAAGTTACACCACCGAAGGATCCCCCTACTGAGGTCAAAACATCGAAGAAGAGGATGGTTTCTCCACAGAAACCCTTAGCAAGAAAGAGAATGTTCGCCAGTAAGCCCAAGATGAAGGCCACACTTACATAAGACGACATTGACCTAATCATCACAAATGTGGAGGATGCTTCAGAGGATATATTGCAGCGATACAGAGAAAACAAGGAGACGATGTATGAAATAATTGAGAAAGAGTTGAAGGAGATACAACAAGCCATCCATTCAAGCTATGCAATACCTACTGCGCCTTCTTCATCGAATATTGGAGAATTGGAGGATGATCCTACCCAATTACGAAGACTAGAAGATGCAACACAAGCTCAACTTCATCGAGTCCATGAAGAGAAGGAGAAGGTTACAAAAGCCTTGAATCAAGAAAAGGAGGTCTTAGAGAAACTATGAGTTGCGAAGTCTTGCGTAACCACCTATGAGAAGGAGAAAGATGAAATTCAGGCGATGTTCAAGGAGGAAAAAGCAAAGATACAGTAAGAAAAATACCAGTTCCTTGTAGAGCAGACTGTGATCAAAGAGGTAGTGACTAAAGAACTTCACTTTGTGTCGGGCTTGGCACAAGAGAAAGAAGAGTCAGCCGAGATTCAATTGCGGAAGCTCGTTGAGGCCATCTAGCAGCTTCAAGCAAGGGTAACAGAGTTAGAGCTGCAAGCAGTGCCTTGAGCTGATTTTGGGAAGGAGGATGTGGTGCACAACACATAGATCTCCTATCCTCTGTGGAGTTTGGATCTATGTCTTTGTCCACAGGATTAGATGAATGTAAGAAGATTGAATACTAATAAAGAAGAATAATTCATTGGTGGATGTAGCCCCACACTAGGGTGAACCATGTATATCCTGTGCCTTGATATGCTTTGTGCGATGTGAATTAGTGTTGTTATTATAATATATGATGAATGCATCTAATTTTGTTTCTTAGTGCTTAATGGTATTAAAGGTATTTGAATGCTAGATTTTAGCCAATGTTATGTTCTAAGTGATTGGAGGTTCTTGATCTTTATTGTTACTGCACTGATCTATAATAAGGGTTTAATTTGTGATGTGAACAAGACTCAAGAACTAATGCATATTGTTGTCTAAGTTCTCTACTAAGTGTTGTAATCACAGATCTGTGTCCCAGTTTGGTTGTAGACACCCTAGTCCTATTGGACAACTAAGAGGGGGGGTGAATCAGTTGTTACTGTGCTTAGGCAATTATGCCTATTTTAAACTCTTTATAGAACACTCAATGACGATCACAATAATGTAGGGAGGTAAGAAATAGAAAATTCAACATCGATCACACACATGAAATATACAGAGACAAATATTTCTTGAGGAAATCCATAAAGGGGAAAACCTCTTCTTCTTGATATGATAAGTAATCTTTATTTTATGTACATTATCATTCTTATGATCTACAACTCCTCTTGAGGCTACCACCTCTGTTTTACAAGCATCAACTTGTTGAGAGAACCAAATATCTTGTTTCTCTAACACCCACTAGAAGGAAGCACCAACTCCCTAAGTGTTCCAACACCAACTGGATGGAAGAACCAAATTCCAGTCACACATGCAACAACCTGTATAAAAGAGAACAATGTTTCTCCCTTGCACCACCCTGCCACCCTGGTTTTTCTGGCTGTAACCATATGGAAGCTACAACTCCCTATGTTCAAGAACCCACTTGAAGCTCTAAGGACAACAGTCCTCCCTAGCACCTCCCTTCCACCCTGATTATAAAAAATTTGTTACTGAAACTTATTACAGTGATACAATGTTTGTCAAAGGGATTATCAGTCTCATCATTGTTCTACTATACTACTCTGTCTCTACATGTGCACCTAAACTTTCTCTTCCTCTCTCAAATATGCATTTATGTTTTATGTCTTTCTTATGGGCTTTCTTCTCCTCTACGCTTTATGCTTTGTGCGCCATGTCCATTCAATGTGATATGCTTCTGCATGCTCTTCACTACGTGAATAACTCTCAACATAGTCAACCATCTATTCTCTATTTTGTGTATATTTAGCATGCCAAGTACTCTGCCAGATCATACACCTAACTCTTTGTTCTCTCTAGTGATCATGCTAAGTCTGTTCTTCATCAGTGGTTGTTATCGTAAGATTATTTGGCTTCTCTGGAAGTTACAGTCTTCGACACTTTTCCATTTTTCAATTGTCTCTATGATCAGTATTCATTCCACTGGAATTTACCTCGAGACTCTTCAACTACTCTGGTGAGCACCCTGATATTATTCTAATTCTTTGACAGATGCAATCAGTCGTTTTCTGTAGTTACAACTATTTTTTCTCAGCAGCTACAGAGAGAACCTCCATGCGCTCATCCCTTTAGCACCTTTTCTCTTTCTGAGAAAACTTCATAGTGGTCGCTATCTTTTCTTGTTGAGCCCCTTCCTTTCACGTGACCACCAGGGGCCAATCACTTCGGTACTTCACATTTCAAGTCATCTATCATGAGTCACCCTAAATATCCTAACTCTTGATATCCAGAACTCTGAAGTGGAGCCTAGCGACGTGCTAGCTCCTCCTTAGATACAACCTTGGGCGATGAGCTCATGTGACCATGCAATTACAGGTGCATCCAAAGGTGGTTTATACCAAACTTCTTTTTTCCCGAAAATTCACTATGAGCCTCTATGCATCCTTTCTCCAAAATTGTGGTTTCAATTGTGGCTCGGTCATGAAAAATTAAGACACGAGCATGTTCTGGCCCCACAATGAGATGGGGCCGTCGATCTTAAGATCCTGATGGTGGTCCTATATCAATGACTCTGATCTCTTGACTTATCCTGCCTTCTTTCCTCCGTCCATGCACAATCCTTAGTCTCAAAGACCAAGTGACATGTGGCCCTCCAAACCAATGGACGAGATCGATTTTTCCTTTCGGGATTTGTGAGTCTCGATTGTCAAACTTTTCCTGCTCCTGGAGAATTTCACCTAGAGTCCACGATCCAACAACGTGTGTCCCTTTTGGATCGATGGTCACAATCCCTTCGGGTATTTGGGGTTTGGAAATCTCAACTCTCAACTTTATTTCATCCTTCCTTTTCTTTTTCCCGTAGCTGACAATCCATTGATGCGTCTCCTTCTTTAATCCAACGGCTATCCTCCGCTCAAAACTTTCTCCTTCACGTTTTCTCGGAGTAGTTTCACCTACAGTTCACGATCCTTTGACACATACCCTCCTGCATGATCAACGATCATAAGTGACTTCAACACTTCAAGACTTTAAGTTGATCATTGCTTCATTCTCCTCTAGAGTGGTCACCTCTTGAGTAATTCATATGCGGTGGAAACCGTTTGTTGTCAGTTAACACTTCCACTTACAATGTCCTTCCACTGTAATAGATCAATGGTTGAGAATGCATCTGAAGTGATCTTCAAATCAGACGACTAGTATCAACTTTGGGACTTTGGCATTTGGGACTTAGAGCATCTTCTAGTGGTAAAACTCCCAAAGTAAAACTCCCGGAGTGACGTCACTTACTTACGCCACTTGATGACATGTCATGAGCCTAATAGCTGCCACGTGCCACTCAGGTTTGTGATTTTCATCTACATGAAATGCCGAATCAAATTGACACTTTTCATTGTCTCATTGTGTCACGTGTCCTCGCTGACGTAGTCTTGCTAACATGAATCCTAATTCACTTTGGGACTTTGGGTATTTCGACTTTTCCAGTCTCCAATGCTTCTGAAGTGAGAATCCCTAAACAATAATGTCCTTGCAACTTTTAGACCCAAACTAAACGTTGTTCATCCATCATGTTCTCGGATTGAAAACTCGATCTTTCTATGATGCTGCTTTTCTAGCTTATCCTGTCCTTCCACATCAAAATAATCTAACGATTGTCATTTACTCCGACTCTCCGGCTCTCCAGACTTTGGGTTTTTCATGTCTCAAACTGAAAAATACTTTAAGTCATTTCCTTCGGAGTTGAGGATCGTGTGCCACCTATCAGTCTTGATGATGGACGGTCCTTTCTTACTTCATGACTTCAGGACTTTGACAAGTCTGATCTCTTATGCTCATCAAAGGATTACCCTTCTTTCATTTATTTCTGGATCCAACGACTATTGATCCTTGGTTCTCATATCCAACAGATCATATTTGTACTTCTCCTCTGTGCTTCCTCTAGTCACTGGACACTGATGTAACGGTCATTGGGTATTCAATATTGGTGATCCAATGGCCACTGTCATTATTCCTCCTAAGATTTCTGATATCTCTGGCTTAGAAGGTTTTCTAAGTGTTTGAAGGTCTCGATCTTTGCTCCTCCTACGTGTCCTTCTCTTGAACCTCGACTGCACTTTTGGAAAGAGCAAAGTGCTATCTCTTTTGAGCTTTGATCTCTGCATATTGTTCACTCCTCCTCCTGAGCTTACGCTTCATTTTTATCTGCCTTTTGTTCTTTCCATCAATAACAAGCACACTCTTCCTGTAAACATGCCAACAATATCTCCCTTTGGCATTGATGGAAACCCTAAATGGATACGCTATTCTTCTTGAACCTCCAGCTGTAGCATCCAGACCACTCCTTTTCTCCCCCTTTGACATCAATGTCAAAGAAAACATTCTCCCCCTGAGTTGTTTCAATACTTTTCATAGGTATCAGATATTCAACCAACACATACTCCCCCTGATAGGATGGACTCTCTTAGGTTGATAATTGGGTCACGCCCAAATTCTGGCGTACATATTCAAACTGAGCTTTTGCAAGCATTATTTGGATGGAATATAATGCAAATAAACAACAGTGTTGATCACCTATTCTCTCAATAAGTGATACTTGATGGGTATATGCTTGGTCTTAGAGTGAAACACAGGATCCTTTAACACATTTATTGCACTGGTATTATCACAATGAATTGGGATTGGTGCAATATATTTTACCTCTATGTCTACAAGTGTCTGAATCATCCACAATACTTGGGTACAACAAGTGGCAACTGCAATGTATTCAGCTTCTGTAGTTGATAAGGAAATGGGACCTTGCTTCTTGCTCAACCATGATACAAGGGAATCTCCTAAGAAGAATGCACCTCCACTCATGCTTTTCCTTTCATCCACGCAGTTATCCCAATCAACATATGAATAGACTGATAGTTGAAAATTTTAATTCCTAGGATACGATAGGCCATAGTCCATTGTTCCTTTCAAGTATCTTAATATTATTTTGACATCCATTAAATGACTCTGTTTAGGTGCAGACTGATACCTTCCTACCATTCCAAAAACATGCATTATGTCTCGACGGGATGTTGTGATGTACAATAGGATTCCTATCATAGACCTATATGAACTCTCATCAACACCAGATGAGTCATCATCCTTGCTTAATTTTCATCCACTGACCACAGGTGTGCTCATAGGTATGGAATCTTCCATTTCAAACCTTTTCAACATTTCTCTTAGATATTTCTCCTGAGAGAGAAACAATCCTTCATACCTCTGAGTAATTTGCAGACCAAGGAAAAATGACATTTCCCCTATGATAGACATTTCAAATTCAGACTGCATGGTAGAAGCAAACCATTGTACCAATGAAGCATTATTGCTTCTGAAGATGGTGTCATCTACATAGACCAACATAATGAACAAATCATTACCCTCTGTTTTGATATATAGATTGTTGTCAATTGTTCCTCTCTTGAACCCTTTGTCTTTAAGATACTTATCCAGTTTGTAATACCAGGCATGAGGAGCTTGTTTCAACCCATATAAGGCTTTCTTCATCTTGCAGACAAAGTCAGGGTTATCTAACAGTTGGAAACCCTCCGGTTGTTCCATATAGACTTCTTCTTTTAGATCTCCATTTAGAAAATTTGACTTGACATCCATTTGATAGAATTTAAACTATTTATGAAAAGCATAGGAAAGGAACGTTCTGATAGCTTCTAATCTTTCTATGGGTGCAAATGTTTCATCAAAATCTAGTCCTTTTATTTGAGCATATCCTTTGCATACCAATCTAGCCTTATTTCTTACAATATTTCCTTGCTCATTCATCTTATTTTTGTAGACTCATTTTGATCCTATTACATTTTTATTTGTTTTCCTAGGAACACGTTCCCAAGTGTCATTCTTTTCAATCTGTTCCATTTCCTCATTCATTGATATTAACCAATTTACGTCTTTACTGGCTTCATTAAAGTTCCTGGCTTCCACCATGGATATGAAGGCCATATGTGATTTCTCAGTGTCTTTGATTATCCTTCTCCTGGTTTGTACACCTTTGTCTTTCTCACCAATTATCTGACTTTCAGGATTATTCTTTTGAGTAATTCTGGAGGAAGGATTTGATGATGATTGTTGTCTTGACTCTTCTTGTCTAGGTGTCTCTTCTCCATCTAATTCTTGGACCTGTTCATCTTCAGGTTTAGTTTTGTCCCTTGTAGTAGACTCAATATTGCCCACCTCTCTTACTGGGACTCCTTCATTAACCTTTAAATCAATGCAATCAACTAATTTATGCAATCTTTTATTAAAGCATTTATATCCTTTACTATTGGTAACATATCCTAAGAAGATGCATTCATTATCCCTGTCATCATACTTGCCAAGGTTTTTAGTATTATTATTTATGTATCACTTACTCCCAAATACTTTGAAGTGTTTGATTGAAGCAGGTCTTCCATACCACAGTTCATAAGGTGTCTTGTCACTATGTGGTCTGAGGTGGGCTTTGTTAAGAATATGGATTGTTGTGTGTATTGCTTCTACCTAGTAAGTTTGACCAATGTTCTTCTCATTCATCATTGACCTGGCCATTTGTTGAACTATTCTATTTTTCCTCTCAACTACTCCATTTTGTTGTGGAGTTCCTGGGATTGTGTATTCTCTCTTGATACCATGTTTATCACAGAATTCCTTGAAATCACTTGACATAAATTATCCTCCTATGTCTGATCTTACTAACTTTAACCTCTTGCCTGTTTGATTCTCAGTTAAAGCCTTAAATGTTTTAAATTTCTCAATTGATTCATGTTTTTTCTTTGATAAAAATGACCCAAGTAAGTCTGGAGTAATCATCAATGATCAACATAAAGTAGTTTTACTTCCATGTGCCTTCTTTTCTTGATGGTCCACATAAATCCATATGAACTAATTGGAGTGGTTTCTCTGTTGAAGTAGAGCTCTTGGATTTAAATTGTTTCCTGGTTAGATTTCCCACTTATCAGTGTTTACACATAGAGTCTTGTGGCTTTGATATTCTTGGAAGGTATTTTAGTGCCTCAAGATTTTTGAGCTTGATTAAGTGTTCAAAGATTATATGTCCTAGTCTCCTATTCCATAAACAACTTTCATCATGTTTTCTTAGATGAAACTATTCTTTATCTTCTTTCAATACATATACATTATTTTTTGTCCTTATGCCTTTAGCCACCACTTGTCCTGAGTTTAAAGACTTTATCTTACAATCCTTGGAAGTGAACACCACTTCACATCCTCTATCACACATTTGAATTACACTGAGAAAATTATGTTTCAGCCCATCTACAAGAAGAACATCCTAGGATTTTCCTTTACCATTACTCAAACTCACCATCCCTTTACCCTTGATTTTACTTGGTTCATCATTTCCAAAGGTTACATTTTCTGTTTTTCTTTTACATTTAGACATAAACTTATCCTTGTCTCTAGTCATGTGCTTGGAACAACCACTGTCTGTATACCAGGGGTCTTTTTGTTTTTGAACTAAAAGTACTCGACCACATTTTTCACTATTTTTCTATTTCCATGTGCTGGCATTTCTAGCTAAAGGATTTATCCTTGGATCTGCCTTGTACTTCGTCAGATGGTAGTTTGCAGCTTTGTGGCCGAAGTTATGACAGTTATAACATTCGAGCTCATTATTCAGTAGGTCAAAGTGATTGGTGCTACGTTGTCTATTCATCAGCTGCTTAGTTCTATGTTGTACAGATTGTTTATTTCTTGACCTCCTCAGTTGCATGTCTCTAAACTTAATTTGACAATTTGCAATCTTATGACCAAAATTAGAACAGTAAAAACAATAACCATGGAAGAAATTTTGGTACCTGAAGGATGGCATTCTTCTTGGCATTTGTTGCTCCATCTTCTAACCGCTTTTTTTTTTATGAGGGATCATCTTGTCTTTATTATCTTTTGGTGATAGAGTACCCTCATGGTCTAATTGTCTGTTGACTTGGAACTTGATCATCTTTACTGGGTATTTGCTTTCTGGATGTTTGCTGCTTGAACCATTTACATAACCTAAACCATTCTTCAACAAAGGAGATATATGTTTTCTCAGGATGTCGTTTAGTTCTGTTGTGGCTTTAATGCTTGGGAGATTTTGGAGATACAATGTTTTAAACTTCTCCATTTCTTTTCTGGTTTTTACTATCTCTTCTTCCAAGGCTTCACATCTTGCCTTATTTTATGATAAATATTGTTTCAAAATGTCCTCTACTTTATCTGCCTCTTCTAATTCCACTTTTAGTAGGGCAAATTCTTCATCGATTTCTTTATTGTCTTTCTCGAATTGTATCATCAATTGTTTCTTCTTTTTCTTCTTAGATATGAGTCTAGCAATTTCTTCTAGAGCACTAATCAGTTCCCCTTCCAAGTCAACCACAACTTCTTCATCGTCAAGATCACTACTTGTGATTTTATTATCGTAATCCTCTTTGGCCATAAGAAAAAAGTCATTAATCTTTTCTTCACAGGAAGAGTCACTATGTGTGTCTTCTGAAGAGTCATCATTATTTACACATAAACTTTTGTTTTTACCAAATCTCTTGGGTTTGTACTTCTTTTCACCTTCAAAATTATGATATTGTTTCTTGGGTGGACATTTAGATGCAAAGTGACCTATCTTTCCACATTTAAAAAATTTGAAGGGAAATTTTCCTTGGTACTTGCCTGATCCTTTCTTTAGTCTTCTCACAAATTTTTCTTCAATTTCATCAGGATTAGAATCTTCATTCTTATTTTCTTTAAATGATGTTTCTCTAGAGGTGGGTTTATCTTTACCTATCCTGATTTCATAGGCATTCACAATTCGTAGGAGTTGGTGAATAGACAAAGCTTTTAGATCATTAAGTTCTTCTACAACAGAGACCTTTGGGTTGAACCTATCTGGCAGAGATCTCAAAATTTTCTGAACTAAAGAGACATCCTCAATTTTTTAACCAAGTCCTATCATTGCATTTACTTGTTCTTCAACTCTCAGAAAGTACTTCCCAACAGTTTCATCCTCTTTCATCTTTATCTATTCAAATTGTAATCTATAGGTTTGAAGCTTGGCATCCCTTACCTTCTCATTACCTTCATAACTGATAATGAGTTTGTCCCACATTTCTTTGGTAGATTCTAAGTGCATAACTTTTACAAATTTTGTTTCTGCAAGCCCACTCAAAATAGAATTCATAGCCTTAGTGTTGAAGCTGAATTCTAGTTTGTCATCCTTAGAAGCTAGTACAATTGGCTTTACATAACCAGTCTCTACCACATCCCAGACATCTGCACCTAAAGCCATTATGTAGGTTCTCATCCTAACTTTCCAGAAGGTGAAGTTTGTTCCATTGAACAGGGGGGACATATTGGTTGAATTTACTTCATGGCTAGTCATGTTTAAGATCTAGGATCTACCCTTAGATAAAAGGAATGAACTCTGATACCAATTGTTGGAAAATTAAGAAGGGGGGTGAATCAGTTGTTACTGTGCTTAAACAATTATGCCTATTTTAAACTCTTTACAGAACACTCAATGACGATCAAAATAATGTAGGGAAGTAACCAATAGAAAATTCAATATCAATCACACACATGAAATATACAGAGATAGATATTTCCCAAGGAAACCCATAAAGGGAAAAACCTCTTCTTCTTGATATGATAAGTAATCTTTATTTTCTGTACATTATTATTCTTATGAGCTCCAACTCCTCTTGAGGGTACAACCTATGTTTTACAAGCAACAACTTGCTAAGAGAACCAACTCTCTGGTTTCTCTAGCACCCACTAGAAGGAAGCACCAACTCCCTCAGTGTTCTAGCACCAACTAGATGGAAGCACCAACTTCCAGTCACACAGGTACCAACCTGTATAATAGAGAACAATAGTTCTCCCTTCCACCACCCTTCCACCCTGGTTTTTCTGGTTGCAACCAGCTGGAATCTACAACTCCCTGTGTTCAAGAACCCACTTGAAACTCTGAGGAAAAAAATCCTCCCTAGCACCTCCCTTCCACCCTAATTATAAAAACTTCATTACTGAAACTTATTACAATGATGCAGTGTTTGTCAAAGGGCTTAGTAGTCTCATCACTATTCTTTTATATTGCTCTGTCTCTGCATGCGCACCTCGGTTTTCTCTTCCTCTCTTAGATATGAATTAATGTTCTATGTCTTTCTTTTGTGATTTCTTCTCCTTTGCGTTTTATGCTCTGTGTACCATGTCCATTCTATGCATTATTCTTCCGCATGCTCTTCACTGCATGTAATGATCCCAAGCCAAATATTTTCTTGGAATCACTAACTACTACTGATCTATTGATGTGCAGGTATTTATTGAGTTATTAAGTGCATACAAGATTCATCAACACATGAAGATCACAATATATTCAAGATGTAGAAGCACAAGCAAAGATCTGACCTTTTTATTATGAGCAATGTAAGATCAATACAACAGATGGCCGATCTGGCATAAACCTCAGATGGTCATACAAGCAATAGATATGAGCTGCTACAAAATGCTCCCGACAATACAAAATAAGCCTCTAAAGGCTGGATATACAATGAAGACTAAATCAAGTAGATCTGAACCGTACTAATTCTCAACCTCCAAGCTAGAAAGTGCCACACCCTGCTAGAATGTTGAAGCCCTCAATAATTCGGCCCTGCTACCAAAAGTGTCCAATCATACCGAGAAATATGCCAAATGATAGATCGAGCAACTGTAAGGACAAACCATATGTCCAAATTCCCAAAACCACTCTCAAAACCCTATAGATCTGAATTCCTCCACTGAATGGTGCACCCCACTAGATGACTGAAACCCTAGCTGGTTCGACCCTGGTGAAGGAGGCCTCAAAATGCTCTGAAACTCTCCAAGAATATAGATCAGGCTATGAGAATCCCCTGGGAGAAGTTTCGGACTCAGATCTCAAGAAGATCTCCCTAGATCTGAGTTTTACTGAATCACAGGACATCCCCTATGCCTCCAAGATGTCCCAATCTATAGGCAATTGTAGAATGATGATAAACCTCCAGAAAATCCCTCAAACTGATGGTCCTACCCTTGCAAAAAAAATCCAACTGTCGGAATGGCCCCAGGCCCTCAGGATAAGCTAGATCGAACCCCCCTCTAGATGATGGTACGCCCTTGCTGGAAACACAAGAACAATATGGCCTGCTACCTTCTGAAGCACTAGATGGAGATGGGCTGAGACTAGAATGGTGTGGAGGAGTCTTTCATCCTCGAGACCAAGCTATGGAACAAGGTGAGTGGATATTTCAGCAATGAGTTTCTCACAAGGGTTTGTATAGCAAAACCCCCAAACTGAATGCTCAAGAGAAATAGCAAATGCTAATCCAAAACCAGAATGAGTAATAGGTGCACCCCGGCCTCTTACTTATACTTTTTCCTTCTAATTCTCTATTGAGATAGGTTAAATCCCAGGGTTAATCTTCTATTCTTCTATTAAGTTATCTTTTATCCTTAATCCCTTTTCCTTTCTTAAGTCAACTTAAATATAACTTTAGCCTCCTTGACTTCCCCCTTCAGTGTAAGACTATGACCTAGTGGGGGTGCCTAGGCCACTGAGTCTCCACATCACCTCTCTAAGAGGTGGGGGACATTATAGTATCCCCTGCTTGAAATTGCTTTTCCTCAAGCAATTCCAAACCTGCTTCTCTTACCAGGTGTTCCTTCTCCCAAGTGGCATCCTCAATGGGTAAATCCTTCTACCTGATCAGGTACTCCTTGATGCTTCAGTTTCTGAGCCTCTTCTCTCAGATTTCTAGTACCTCCTCTGGAATCAAAACAAGTTTTCCCTCCTCATCCATGGGGGGTAATACCTCAATAGGCGTGATGTGTTGACCGAGGTCTTTCTTAAGGCACGAGACATGAAAAATATTGTGAATTTTGCAAACCTGTGGAAGCTCTAGCTCGTAAGCTACGACCCCTATCCTCCTACTAACTCTGTAGGGTCCAAAGAAATGTGGCTGTAGTTTCTCCGCTCCACTTATTTTAATAGAAGCCTGCCTGTATGGTTGTATCCTCAAGTAGACTAAATCGCCAACCTCAAAAGTTCGGTCAACTCTGTGCTTGTCTACTTGGACCTTCTGCTAGTTTTGTGCCCTCTGTAGATGATCCTTCAATTCCCTAAGAATGTCTTGGCTCTGTTGTACCCAATCTTGCACCATGGGTGCCCTGCTGTCCCCAAAGGAAATCTCCACAAAGGAAAGGGGATCATAGCTATATAAATGTCTGAAGGGTGTCATGCCTATGGATACATGATGCGTGGTGTTGTAGCAATATTCTCCCAAGTGTAACCATCTGAACCATGCTTTCTGTTGTCCTTCTATGTAATTTCTAAGGTAGCCTTCCACCCATTTGTTGAATATTTCAGTCTGACCGTCTATCTGAGGATGATAACTAGTACTAGGAGTCAATGTCGTACCTACTAATCTGAACAATTCTTACCAAAACGTACTCATGAATCTACTTTCCCTGTCACTGATAATGGTCTTGGGTAGGTCGTGTAGTCTGAACACCTCTCTGAAAAATAATTCGGCCACCTGTGTCATGCTGAAGTCTGTGGCTATGGAAAATAAGTGTTCAAACTTCGTCAAGCTATCCACCACCACGAAAATGCAATCCTTCCCCTGTGCTCTAGGCAAATTGGTGATGAAATCCATGGATATACTTTCCCACTTGTGTTCTGGAATGGGTAGGGGTTGCAACAGTCTTGTAGGGTGTGTGTGCTCATCCTTGTTTTCTTGGCATGTGGTGCACTCTCTGACATGATTAATTACATCCTCCTTGATTCCTTTCCATGCAAACCTCTCTCACACCTGCCTGTACGTCTTACTGATGCCCTAATGTCCTGCTACTGGTGAGTTATGACACACATGCAAGATCTTAGCTTTGAGAACTGATCCAGGAACTAAGAAGATTCGGACTTTGTAATAAATGACGTCCTTTATGACCCTGAAGTTGTCGTCCTGTATTTGTCCATCCAATAGTTGACAAGTGAACTGATCCTTTGCATATTCCACTATCAAGTGATCCTTCCAGTCAACTGACATATCAGACATGGCAAAAATGGATGGCCTCCTGGATAATGCATCAGCTACTACATTGTTCTTCCTCTTGACAAATTCAATGTCGAAGTTGTAGGCTTGTATTTTGCTTACCCATTTCTGTTGTCTTTCATTCAAATCTTTCTGGTCCAGTAGATATTTTAGACTATTATGGTCTTCTTTGACCACAAACCTTGCACCTACCAAATATTGCCTGAATTTGGCTAGTGCATGCATGATAGCCAACATTTCTTTGTCGTGAATTCTATAAAGTAGTTCAAGACCTTTGAGTTTTTGACTTTCATAGTCAATGGGATGCCTATTCTGCATCAACACGGCCCCTATACCTTCCCCAGATGCATCACACTCCAAGGTGAAGGGTATGCCAAAATCTGGGAGAGCTAGAACTGGACAGGTACTCATGACTTCTTTCATTTTCTCCATCGTGGCTTGGGCCTCGTCACTCCATTTGAAGGACCCATTTTTGGTCAAGTTAGTCAAGGGTGCGCACAGTTGAGAGAACCCTTTAACAAATTTCATGTAGTATGTGCATAGGCCTAGGAATCCCCTCAGTTCTGTGAGTGTCTTTGGAGTAGGCCATTCCCTAATGGCTGTTATTTTCTCCTGGTGTACATGTACTCCTTTTACCCCTATGATGTGTCCCAAGTAGAGTACCTCTGTCATCCCAAAATCACACTTGGATTCTTTGGCATATAGTGACTGTTTTTCCATGATTGACAGGATTTGGTCCACATGTCGAAGGTGTTCCTCCTAGGTTTTGTTGTAAATGAGTAAGTCATTAAAGAATACCAACAAGTGTTTCCTCAGCTGTTTGTTGAACACATGGTTCATGCAGGACTGGAATGTGGTTGGGGCATTGGTTAACCCAAAGGGCATTACCAAAAACTCATAATGGCCTTAGTGACACCTAAAGGTTTTTTTTGAGATGTCCTCCTCCCTCATCTTGATTTGATGGTAGCCCGAACGGAGATCATTTTTTGTGAAATAGATAGCTCCATGTAGCTCATCCAACAACTCATCAATCCTAGGTATGGGGTGTAACAACCCTAGTTGAATAAATGTTTAAGGATTATTAAGTAAAAATTAATTAGGGGATTAATTGTCTTAACATGGTATTAATTAAACAAGATTGGTATAATGATACTAATTAAATAATTATTAATTAGTTAATGGTTGCAATTTGATTGATTAATTAATTAATTAACTACCTTTTATATTCAATAATTTGGGTATTAAATTTAAAAGGGATAATAAGTTATATTGTTTAAATTAAAAAAAAAGTTACCTACACGGAAAGGGATGAGATATTAATTAAAAGGGGTAAGATATTAATTATGAGGGGATAAGGTAATAAATGGGTGGATAAGGAAGTAAATGCAAGAGGTGGTGAAGGAAGGATATGGAGGGGAAGGAGGTTTACGAAGGGGATCATTCTACGGGAGATTGGGGATTTTTTGATGGGGCTCTCCTAGATTTGCAGAGGGGGGAGTTGAGTTTTGGAGTCGGATTGTATCAGTACAGGCACCTATTTGGTGGAGGTTTTGGGCACGAGGGCCAGGATATCCATATGATATCCTGCATCTAGGTAGTTGTCCTAGTTGGCAGGGAGGATAGTAGGTTTGGGCAGTGTTGGTTAGTGCATAAGGCACCAGGAAGGCAACAACAAGGCAACAAGGAGAATTAGCATCAGACCCAGGTAATTTAAATTGTGTATTTGTTTTATTTAGCTATAAAATTTTATTATTTGTTGATAAATTTATATGCGAATGTGCTCAAAATAAGGAATATTTCAATTTTATTGTTTTGCTCAATTAAAAGAAATTAGTGAATTTTCTGAAATCAATATTGTTACAATTTATGTAATTATTTGACGTATAGTCTATTCGACCCCTACAAATGGTATCAGAGCTTTTGTTTGAAATCTAGGCCTGAGGGCCAAAAATCCAAGCTCTAACTCCAGCTACGCCTAACCTGCAAACCAAACATAGAAATTTTAAAACAAATATAAAAAAAATAAATGCAAAAATAGAGACATATTCCAAGTTATTTCAGATTTGTATGAATTGGTCCAAAAAGGAATTAAAAATGTCCATATGTTGAAACATGAGACCATTCATCAAAGCGTTATGAAGATCATATTTTTACCGACTCGGATTACTTAGAGAAAATTTACTAACCATGATAAATTTATGAAAGAATTAGTTTGTTAATGAACCAAATGCAAATTAGCAAGTGTCTAAATGCAAGGTTTAAACTTCGAACGCATGTGGTCAACCATTAGCAAGTGAAAAGATAAATCAATTATGTAAAGAAAGGAAGAAAATATGGAAATTTTCTTGTGTAAATCAACTAGTTAAAGAACATAAAATAGTAAGCCACAAGAAACCTATTAGATCTGCTCAAATGTAAAGTGAATCATCATGTGAAATGGTTAATATCTCAGGTACTTTAAGTGCCCTTAGTTCAAATTTGTTTTAAGAAATTTGGGTTCATTTACAACACATAAATCAAACAAATCTCAAAGTAATCTAAGCAGTGATTTGCATCATAAAAGGAGGGCGACCAGCCAGATAATCTACTGAAAAATGCAAAGTGAACCCATCCACAACAATCTGATATAAAGATTTAGTCTGTAAAAGAACTTGATCAGATTTTTAAAATAATTTTGAATGCAGATTTTAGAATTTTGCGGTTGAAAAATTGAAATAGATCAATGCCTACAATATCCTTGGGGTACGGGGTCTAAAGCTAGCAACCAAAGAGGGGTCTACAAAGCATACATACACCTTTCAGCAATGTTAATGCCAGAGTGAGGGAGGATGCTATGATATCAACCAGGGCCCAGACCCCAAAGCGAACTTCAAATTGTGAAAGATTTTGGTATGTGTAGAATTGCATCAATCACCTGTTTGCCCATAGTGAATTTTATCCCCGACTCCCATACCAGATAGACAGATTTAGGGTTATTCTTATCGATCTTGGGTATTATACATTTATTAAGAGTTTCCTATGCAATTTAAATCGTATTCACACTATTCCTTGGGCATAGTTACACTGTACTGGGGCATATAGTCCGTGTGTATATTTCTAGGATGGGAAGGGGGTTGCAATTGATCTTCTAACCTATGGCCTATTTACAGTAATGTGAGTGGGGAAGCAGCTAGGCATTGTGGAATTACATTAACAATAACAGATGGAATAGGTGAAACATTGGAATAAAGTTTTGTACCTGTTGAGAGACATATACAACGAAAAAGGACATCCACCACCAATGCTTGGCATAGCACTTTCGTAGATCAACGAATCTCCAGTCCTCCCTAGCTCCCCACTTCCATTCTTCCCTTATGAAGTAACTGTGTGTGAGACGAATTCTCCATACACATGTTAGAAATATCACAACCCTCGATATCCATATATTTGTATGAGAGTAGGGATGAGTGGCATAACAGTAAGCCATCATCACAGGCAAAACAATCCAGTACAAATCTATCAACCAAGTGCTCTTCTATAGTAAGCTGATGATCCAGAATATGATATCCACATTGAAAAAAAAATAATATATTTAGGAGAGAAATAGGATGAGCAAAACACAATTTTCGTATTTCCCAGGAGGATGAATTACCCAGATTGAGGAATGCAATGTAGAAGATAATGGAAGGCCATGGCACAATAAAAGCCACCGTAGCATTTTTCACATTCCCCGTTTTTCTATTTACTTTCATCTTCCCTATATACACAGTTTGATATGATGCACGAGCTGGAATCGAGAATATCCATGTTCTTCATGAAAGCATTGAATCTGTGCACAAGCTGGCGGACTTAATCGTACCTCTTGCCATACCTGAGAGTGAACTCTGCAAACTGTACAGACTTGGGATTGGTTCCCAAGATTTTAAAGAGTCTGGACTCCAGGTCCATGATCTTGTCAGTGACCATATCAATATACTCTCTGGCAGTAGATACAGCAATGGCCAATGGTAGCAAAGTGCTCAGAGTAATGGCAAGGATGTGAGCCATGGCGGGCGAGATTCTTGGAACCTCTGAACAGAGCAAAGGCAAGATCTGTGGTGAAGAAAGAATGATGTGAGGAAGGTCTTGGTGGATGAGAAGGAGGCGGTAGAGGAAGGACACGTAGGGTTCGAAGAGCTGGTAGGTGTAGGGTTTTGTAAAAATAAGTGGGCACGTGGGCCTCATGCGAGGACCCACTGCTCGACTCTAGTTTTTTTTTTTAATTCATTTATTATTTAAATTTTTCTTTTCCCTTATTTTATGTGTAACTTAAGTTAAATATTAAAATATTAATGTTTGATTTATATTAAATATTAAATATTAAAAAAATTTAATGCTTAATTTAGATTACACATTAAATATTAAAATATTAATGTTCAATTTAGGTTAAAACAAAAATTAATTATATAATAACAATAGTATTTAAATCTAAATACATTTACCAGTGATAATTAATCAATCAATTAAATGAGAATAATTATGAAGATTAATTAATTGAAGTGGTTAATTGAATTAAGGATTAGCTAGGTGATTAGTAAGTAAATTAAAGAAATAAGGTTTTATTTCGAATCAGGGATTTAAAATTAAATAAATTAATTTAAACTGATTGTATAATTTTTTTATTTTATTTTCTAAAAGGAGGGGTGATATGGAGTCTATGGGTTTTGAACCCCTAACCACCACCCACTACCTAATCCTTAAGGAACAACTAAACTCCAATGCACCATGTATGTGCCTTGGAAAAAATAAAATAAAAATAATAATAATTAAATTAATAGGAAGGATTAAATAAATTAGTGACTAATTAATTAATACTAATAATAATATTAATTTTTGGGAATAAATTGAAGTGTTGATTAAGGTGATTGAATCTTAGGATTAAGCTTAGTCTATATTATTAGTTTTTAATAAACTAGCACAGCCGCGACGTGGCTGATGGCTGGTTAACGCCGAAAGGTACATAGCACTGGTGAACGTCGAAATGTGGCTGGCAGTTGTGGACAATTATTTAGATTCCACGATTTAATCCTATTTAATCATTTAAACGTGGTAATTATATATCCTTACAACAATTTTTTTAATGTGATTAGGTAAATGTTAAAAAGTAAACATGTTAACAGATGCCTTGATAAATGCAATAAAGTTATGAACAATAAATCTGACCCATTGATTTTGGAGGATGACTAAGAATATGCCAACATCTTCAATGCATATCCATCAGATAAAGATTTAAGGTTAAACAAGATTAAAAGATCGTTAATTGTGCCCATTGTCAATAGGTGCATGCCTTTTAGCGCAAATTAATAAACATAAGGTCGGAAGTCACTTTAATCAAGCTGTAAGAAAAATGTTAAAAGGGCTTAGACTAGGACAAGCAGGAAGGAGGTGGCATATGCACTAGGAGAGTAAGCATAGGAAGTGGCGAGTATGGCACAAGGCTAGTGTAGCTACAGGGCAAGGGAACCAATAAATGTTTTCATAGGGGTGAAGAAATCAATCTTAGATTCTTAATCCCAACCCTAACCTAGCCAATCCCCTAATGGAGTAATGTTTGTTTACAGACAAGTAAAGAAAACTTACGCCTAACCCTATTTCTAAGTTTAAGTAGCACCAATTTGAAACGTCCTTGANACGACTGAGAATATGCCAGCATCTTCAATGCATAGCCATCAGATAATGGTTTAAGGTTAAATAAGATTAAAAGATCATTAAATGTGCCCATTGTCAATAGGTGTACGCCTTTCGGTGTAAAATAATAAACATAAGGTCGGAAGTCACTTTAATCAAGTTGTTAGCGAAAAGTTAAAAGGGCTTAGACTAGGAAAAGCGGGAAGGAGGCGACATATGCACTAGGAGAGTAAGCATAGGAAGTGGCGAGTAAGGCACACATATAGCGTAGCTACAGGGCAAGGGAACCAATAGTTCTTTTCGTAAGGGAGAAGAAATCAAGCTTAGACACTTAATCCTAACCCTAACCTAACCAATCCCCTAATGAAGTAATGTCTATTTACAAACAAGTAAAGAAAACTTACGCCTAACCCTGTTTCTAAGTTTAAGTAGCACCAATTTGAAACATCCTTGAACTCACCCTAACAACTTTGGGGTGATGCAGGTTAAAGAATACGGGATGGTCAAGACTCGAAGGAGTCGAGGCAGGGGAGCGCCGTCGCAAGCACCGCCAACACCGCCAACACCACCACCACCATTGCCCGAACTAGCCCTCATCCTGCGCTCGTTGGAAGACATTAACGAGACTTTAAAGGGGCGACAACTGACAGGGACTGAAGTGGAACCTCCATCATCTGGAACGGGTAATCCAGAAGCATCAAGGGATTCAGGGGGAGGAGCTCCACCTGAAGACATCACGCGAGAATTGCAGAAGATCAAACTTTCGGAGTTTGCCGGGGGTCGCGCTAGTGAACGCGCGGAAGCATGGTTGGAAGGCATGACAAGGTGTTTTGCCTTAAGGGATTATGCGTCCAACTCAAAGGCAAGGATCACCATTTTTTCAGTTAAGAGATAGCGCCTTGAACTGGTGGGGCAACCTAGAAAGACAACTGCACCTTACCCCAGACACAATATCTTGGGAACTTTTCGAGGAGAGGTTCCGAAGGAAATA
>JZKD02S0891761.1:24227-46396 GCA_000966675.3 Picea glauca | reverse complement strand
TTTCCACAGTTAAAACATTTGAAGGGAAATTTTCCTTGGTACTTGCCTGATCCTTTCTTTAGTCTTCTCACAAATTTTTCTTCAATTTCATCAGGCTTAGAATCCTCATTCTTATTTTCTTTAAATGATGCTTCTCTAGAGGTGGGTTTATCTTTACCTATCCTCATTTCATAGGCAGTCACAGTTCCTAGGAGTTGGTGAATAGACAAAGATTTTAGATCATTAAGTTCTTCTACAACAGAGACCTTTGGGTTGAACCTATCTGGCAGAGATCTCAAAATTTTCTGAACTAAAGAGACACCCTCAATTTTTTAACCAAGTCCTATCATTGCATTTACTTGTTCTTCAACTCTCAGAAAGTACTTCCCAACAGTTTCATCCTCTTTCATCTTTAGCTGTTCAAACTGTAATCTATAGGTTTGAAGCTTGGCATCCTTTACCTTCTCATTACCTTCATAACTGCTAATGAGTTTGTCCCACATTTCTTTGGTAGATTCTAAGTGCATAACTTTTACAAATCCTGTTTCTGCAAGCCCACTCAAAATAGAATTCATAGCCTTAGCGTTGAAGCTGAATTCTAGTTTGTCATCCTTAGAAGCTAGTACAACTGGCTTTACATAACCAGTCTCTACCACATCCCAGACATCTACACCTAAATCCATTATGTAGGTTCTCATCCTAACTTTCCAGAAGGTGAAGTTTGTTCCATTGAACAGGGGGGACTTATTGGTTGAAGTTCCTTCATGGCTAGTCATGTTTAAGATCTAGGATCTACCCTTAGATAAAAGGAATGGACTTTGATACCAATTGTTGGACAATTAAGAAGGGGGGTGAATCAATTGTTACTGTGCTTAAACAATTATGCCTATTTTAAACTCTTTACAGAACACTTAATGACGATCACAATAATGCAGGGAAGTAAGCAATAGAAAATTCAATATCAATCACACACATGAAATATACAGAGATAGATATTTCCCGAGGAAACCCATAAAGGGAAAAACCTCTTCTTCTTGATATGATAAGTAATCTTTATTTTCAGTACATTATCATTCTTATGAGCTCCAACTCCTCCTGAGGCTGCAACCTATGTTTTACAAGCAACAACTTGATAAGAGAACCAACTCTCTGGTTTCTCTAGCACCCACTAGAAAAAAGCACCAACTCCCTGAGTGTTCTAGCACCAACTAGATAGAAGCACCAACTTCCAGTCACACAGGTACCAACCTGTATAATAGAGAACAATAGTTCTCCCTTGGACCACCCTGCCACCCTAGTTTTTCTGGTTGCAACCAGATGGAAGCTACAACTCCCTGTGTTCAAGCACCCACTTGAAACTCTGAGGACAACAATCCTCCCTAGCACCTCCCTTCCACCTCGATTATAAAAACTTCATTACTGAAACTTATTACAATGATGCAGTGTTTGTCAAAGGGCTTAGTAGTCTCATCACTGATCTTCTATACTACTCTGTCTTTGCATGCACACCTTGGCTATCTCTTCCTCTCTCAGATATGCATTTATGTTCTATGTCTTTCTTTTGTGCTTTCTGCTCCTCTGCATTTTATGCTCTGTGCGCCATGTCCATTCTATGCGTTATTCTTCCACATGCTCTTCATTGCATGAATAACTCTCAACAGAAGGAACCATCTCTTCTATGTTCTGCGTATATTTATCATGCCAAGTCCTCTACCAGATCATACGCCTAACTCTTCGTTCTCTCTGGTGATCATGCTAAGTCTATTCTTCATTAGTGGCCATTATCCTAAGATTATTTGGCTTCTCTAGAAGTTACAATCTTTGACGCTTTTCCATTTGTTAATTGTCTCTATGATCAGTCTTCACTCCACTAGAAGTTACCTCGAGACTCTTCATCTCCTCTAGCGAGCACCCTGGTATTATTCGAATTCTCTAGCAGATGCAATCAGTCATTTTCTGCAGTTACAATCAGTCTGTCTCGACAGTTACAAAGAGAACCTCTGCGTGCTCATCCCTTTAGCGCCTTTTCTCTTCTTGAGAAAACCTCACAATGTGTGCTAGATTTTCTTGCTGAGCACCTTCCTTTCACGTGACCACCGACGGTGACTAGAGGCCAATCACTTCGGGACTTCGCATTTTGGGTCATCTGTCGTGAGTCAACCTGACTCTCCCGACTCTCGATCTCTCAAACTTTGAAGTGGAGCCTAGCGACGTGCTAGCTCCTCCCTCGATATGACCTTGGGCGATGAGCTCATTTGACCATGCGATTGTGGGCGCGTCCAAAGGTGGTTTAGACCAAACTTCTTTCTCCCCACAATTCACTATGAGCCTTCACATGTCCTTTCTCCAAAATCATGGTTTCGATTGCGGCCCACTCACGAAAAATTAAGACACGAGCATGTTTTGGCCTCGCAATGCGATGGGACTATCGATCTCATGATCTTGACAATGCTCCTAGTTCAACGGATCTGATCTGTTGACTTATCCTACCTTCTTTCCTTCGTTCACGCATGATCCTTAGTCTCAACGACCAAGTGACATGTGGCGCTCCAAACCAACGGACGAGATCAATTTTTCCTTTCGGGCTTCGGGAGTCTCGATTATCAAACTCTAATTTCTCCCGGAGCATTTCACCCAGAGTCCACGATCCAACGACGCGTGTCCATTTTGGATCGATGGTCACAATCCCTTCGAGTATTCAGGGTTTGACAATCTCAACTCTCAACTTTCTTTCATCCTTCATTTTCTTTTTCCCACAGCTAACAATCCACTGACGCATGTCCTTCTTTAATCCAATGGCTATCATCTGCTCAAACATTTCTCCTTCATGTTTTCCCGAAGTAGTTTCACCTGGATTTCACGATCCGTTGACACGTACCCTCCTGCAGGATCAACGATCATAAGTGACTTCGGAACTTTGGGACTTTAAGTTGATCGCTGCTTCATTCTCCTCCTGAGTGGTCACCTGCTGAGTAATTCGTAGGTGGTGGAAACCGCTTGTTGTCGGTTAACACTTCCACTTACACTTTCCTTCCACTATACTAGATCAACAGTTGAGAATGCATCCGAAGTGATATTGAGATCAGACGACTCGTATCCACTTCGTGACTTCGACATTCGGGACTTCGGGACTTAGGGCATCTGCTGGTGGTAAAACTCTTGAAGTAAAAATCCCGAAGTGACGTCACTTCTTACATCGCTTGATGATGTGTCATGAGCTTAGTAGCTGCCACGTGTCAGTCGGATTTGTGATTTGCACATACCTGAAATGTCAAATCAACTTGAAACTTGTCATTGTCTCATTGTGCCATGTGTCCTTGCTAACATAGTCTTGCTGATGTGGATCCTTATTCACTTCGGGACTTCGGCCTTCGGGACTTCGGGTATTTCAACTTTTCAAGTGGCCAATTCTTCTGAAGTGATAATCCCCAAACAATAATCTCCTCGCAACTTTTAGACCCAAACTAAACGTTGTTCGTCGATCATGTTCTCAGATCGACGACTCGATCTTTCTGCGATGTTTCTTTTCTAGCTTATCCTGTCCTTCCACTTCAAACTAATCTGACGATTGTCGTTTACTCTGGCTCTCCGGCTCTTCGGACTTAGGGTTTTTCAAGTCTCAAAATGAAAATTCCTGGAAGTGATTTGCTCCGGAGTTGAGGATTGTGTGCCACCTGTCAGTCTTGACGATGGACGGTCCCTGCTTACTTCGAGACTTTGGGACTTTGACAAGTCTTCTCTCCTATGGTCATCAAAGGATTAACCTTCTTGCATTTATTTGTGGATCCAACGACTGTTGATCCTTAGCACTCAGATCCAACGGATTAGATCTGTACTTCTCCTCTGCGCTTCTTCTGGTCACTGGATGCTGATCTAATGGTCATCGGGTATTTGGGATTGGTGATCCAACGACCACTGTCGTTATTCCTCTTGATATTTCCGATCTCTCTGGCTTAGAAGGTTTTCTAGGTGTTGAAAGGTCTCGATCTTTTCTCCTCCTGCGAGTCCTTCTCTTGGACCTCGACTGCACTTCTAGAAATCACAAAGTGCTATCTCTTCTGAGCTTTGATCTCTGCATATTGTTCACTCCTCCTCATGAGTTTACGCTTCCTTCTTCTCCGCCTTCTGTTCTTGCCATAAATGACAAGTACACTCTTCCTGTAAACATGCCAACAAGTCCTGCAACCCCCCTTCCTCTACCTCAGGTTAGACTTCATCTACTTCGCAGGTGTTTCCAAAAGGGCCGGTAGTTAGGGGTTTTTTAGTGCGTTGTTGAAGCGTTGAACCCTGGATCTGCCCCTGTGCCAACAAAGTGATATTGCATGAGGAATAGGGAGATTTGGGGGTAAGGGAAGACCAACAACCATGTCCCTTTACTTCCCATTCCTTAGCCTCCTCTCCTATTCAATTTTTTATATTACATTTTATTCTCTATTTTCCTTTCACATTGTCATTTTGGTCTTATTAGACTTTCACATTTACAATGCTTTACAAATTTTTCTAACCATCATCAATTTCCAAATTTCTTTACAGGTACTGATTTTTACTCCCATTCATTGGTTCAAATCCATTTCGAATCATATTAAGGACTAGTAAGATTCACCAAGGTTTCTACATTCTAAGGAAAATTTGCATCCTTAAAATTATCCCTGATTAAAGCAATAATTAAAATCACATCCAACATAAACATTATCACAGTAACAAGAAAACTCAAATTCCTAATGGCAATCCTAACATATCAAATAAATTGGATTAAAGCAATAATTAGAAGAAAGAAAAAATTGTTTACATGAACAAGGAGCAGAGGATAAAAATAAATTTCTTCTGCATAATTAAGTTGGGGAAGAAGTTGATCGAGCTCTGGAGAGGGTGAAAAATATCCAAAATCATTAATGGTATAATATGTTACATCCTCAATAAGTTGAGCTCCCTCACCCTCAATAAGTTGAGCTCCCTCACCCTCAATAAGTTGAGCTCCCTCATCATTACAGTTAATTTGGAGATGCCCATGTGTGTTCTTTTGTATTCTTTCCTGCAATCGGATAGAAGGGCAAAAGCACTTTTATAAGAAAATATTTGAGAATGTACATTACAAACAATCATATCTACCAGTGCTAGTGGGACTATAGATGTACATATCGGTAGCATGTGTTTGTTATAATAACTAATCTCCACCTTTCAAGTTATCTACCAACTCAACAATTCAAATCCATTTTGACTACATTTAGTCATTGAGTTCAATTTCAATTTATTGTAGTGTTAGGTAGAGATCCGTTAGATTCTAATTGTATCATTGTAATCTATTTAATAGCTAGATGAGTATTGAAACCCCATGGTGTGTTTATACTACATTTTGGTTCTTGTTTTTGTTTGTTGGTTTCTCTTTCTCTGAACATTATCATGGTATCAGAGCAGGACTGGGCTTGAATTCTCACAGAATTTGAGGATGTAGTGCTATGTGTGTTTAGGCATATGAGAAATTTGTTGTTGTATATGCTTAGTTGTGTAGGAGAGTAGATCCTCCACTGAGAAGAAGATTGAAGGAAGTTTACGTTGGCTTGTGAAGCCAAGCACCTCAACTGAGCATCATATATCTCTGCCACTTGGAAGAAGAATCTGACTTATTTTGAGAGCCTCGAGGCAAAGGGTATTTCCTTCGATCAAGCATCCTGTGTTGCATTGCAGGAAATATTTTTTGGGAATGCCATGGGATTTACATTGGGACCTAGAGGGAAGACTATTGTGCTTGGCGAGTTTGGAATGATGGGGTTAAAATTGATGGTGCCATTGAGCTTTCCAATCACATGAAAAATGCTGGGAAAACCTTGATTTGAGGGGTTATAGGGGATAAATCCTGTGGATCCAAAGGAAACATTCCCAAGGCTAAGAAACTAGTCGCGATTGCTAAGCCTTCTGCTCCAAAGAAGTCTTTCATCATCGTTGTCACAATTTTTCCAGGAAACGAAGCCAGTAGGTTTGAGAAAGAAGTAAAGAAGCCCCATGTAACACGAGTTGTAGGTTGTGGGGTAGATACCTGATTGCCTGGAGGGTGTTTGGTTCGATAGATCCCAATCATAGATCGTGATAGAAGAAGATTCATCATGGGCGACCTATTGTAGAGGGACCTGGCGAAAGAGGTCTGTGGAGCCATTGAAGGACAAGAGGAACTGTGGTAATAAACCATGGTGCTAATGGCCTGTAAATATCCATCACTCTTTGAGGGTTCGAATGGATCCATCATCCAATCACTCATATGCTTCATGAGCACTGTGAGAGACCGATTATGATATCAATGGCAATGGCAGACAAATGTGGGGGAAATGTAAATTCCTCATATCGATCCCGGGGGAGAGGACAAGGTTTCCTCAAATATGGAAGCGAGAGGCTTTCTCTTTTGGCCCTCCAATTGCATTATCAATAGGTGTCAAATTTGTTCCAATGAGGAAATTGCAAGGTGAGATCATTGTTGAGGATTACGTTTTAGAGTATGGGGCATATCAGCTTGAGATGCATGTTGTCGATGATCTGATTTCCACCGGGAACATTATGTGCAACGATCAATTTAATGGAGTGTGCAATGGAGTGTGTTGGTTATGAGGTGGTCGAATATGCATGTTGATATGTAAATGGACATATGTAAGGGGATTGTTGGGCATTTAGTAAAAGAATTTTGGAATTCTGGTTGTACCTGACACCTCATAATAATTTGGTCCAAGATATAAATATTTTCCATAGGCAAGCTGATTTCCCCAAATGTTTAGTAAGCCCTGTTGAGTCAGGCTTACATAGATTAGTGTGGAAGCACGTGTAATTATGCAATGTGTACCCCTCTTATGCATAGAGTGGTTGTAGCATCAAGTTTTGGAATGAACCACTAATTAGGTATGAGGGTGGTACGTGTACTCGTATCTAAGCTTGATGGTTAATCAAAGAATTTGAATCTTCGATTAAGGAGGGGAATGCGAGATAGAGTAATATTAGCGTGTGAGGGACTAAAGTATGATTAAGGGAGAGTTTAATATATTGATGAACCATTTAGGTGAAATACATTCCTACATATATTGCGAGTAAAACAGATGACACCTGTGTATCTCGGTAGATGAATTTCCTTTTATATGGAAATCAATGATTAGTTTTTTGTGTAGGTACAAAAGGAAGAAAAAAGTTTGAGGATGAAGCTCATAGTGAAGAAAGCCCAAGTGAGTGTGTGCTTGTAAATCAATTTCTCCATCATGATGTTCGTGGTCATCCGAAACCACTTGAGCATTGCAAGGGTTGATGAATGTAAGTTGTCTATCAGTTCACCTAGTCAAGTCCAGTTAAGCTACAATTAGTCATTGAGTTCAGTTACAGTTTACTGCAAAGTAGTTTACTGATCCGTTGGATCCATGTGTATTCTATGTAACCTATTTAATATATAGAGGGTATTGAAACCATGTGGTGTGTTTATCTTGCATTTCGATTCTTGTTTTTGTTTGTTGGTTTCTCTATCTCTGAACATTTTCAACATTCTCCCTACATTCTGTTGCGGAGTAGGTGGAGTAAGAAACACTATTTGATAACTCTTCCCTATTATATTAACCATTTTTGCTTGATACAATGTTAGTTATGAGGAAACAAGAATGTAGGAAAATCAAGGTATGGGTTGTTTCCTAATATTTATAGAATATATAATGAATATTAAGTCTAGTGCTCTATGTGACTATAAATTTTAAATTCTTTTTGTGTTTGCATACACAATGACCATTCCAGTTGATATGAATTCTAACATGTATATTCATTACTTTTTTAATATAAAGTTAAAAAAAAAAAAAAATTATGTTAACTTTAAAATTTAATGAAAATATTACACATTAAAAAAATTCCTACTCACCATTATCAACGTCAACCTAAAGTTCTTCTACCAATAAAAACGAAGGAAAATTTATTATTTGTTTAAAATTCAAGGGAAGACAACCAAAAGTGATTTGTTTTCAAGTTTTCTTCTTTGGCTCAAGATGGACATTAGATGGTAAGAGAGAATACCTAGCACCTAACATTTCCTAACTCTATTTTAATTTTTTAAATCACTCAAAATCTCCAACAAGAACTATGCACAAGAGTTTAGGGTTAGGGTTATTGTTTACATATAGAGTTTAGGTTTAGGGTTTATCCATTTTCACTATGCTCTCCAACTCAACATTTGGACAAAAGACTATCAAGTTGAAGGAGTCCATTTTCTGCTTCTCAATCCATCCATATAATGTGCAGTGTATTCTATAGAAAAACAACAAGAATATATTATCTCCTTCATAAGTTCTTCAAAAGCAACTTCCATGTGATGAGAAATGTGTCCTATTTAGGCTAGCAGAATTATGACCCGCTAAACATATGTGCATGCATGCTCCACGTACCATTTCCTCTACTAGACATATGCACATGCATTCTTTGGGTACCATCTTTTATGTTGATGTTGCTAAAAGTGTACAAAAATATTTGCGAAATTGGTAAGATAAGAAACACCCACTTTATCTCTAGATATATAAATTGCTCCTCCATTCCAAGATGAAATTTTTTTGTTTGCAACACTAGCCAAACTTGCAATATCATTTTAACTCCATTGTTATGTTGGGGATAACACCGTCCTTCACACTACCACAAAGACAAGGTAATGAAAAATAATCGATAATACCTTACACTCCTCCCCATCCCAGGTGTTGAAAAGTAACCACGGGTAGGGAATGAAACATAACTGTACTCAAAAGTAAAAATATAAAAACTTAATAGTGAAGAAGTATACGTTAAAAGTTAGTAAAAATATAAAAACTTAATAGTGAATAAGTATATGTTAGAAGTTAAGTAAACTTAATTGTATTTATAAAAATATGCTTAGTGATAATTGATCACAATAATTTGTTAATCATATTAATTAAAAGTGAAAGAGTAAACAAGTTAAGTAATAATAAAAATATGTTTAATGGCAATTGACCACAATAATGTCTTAATCATATTAATTAGAAATAAAAAAGTAAACAAGTTAAGTAATGATAAAGACACACATTTATGGCAATGTCTGTGGGTTCTCTAGAGTAGAGGAAGAGGAGGGCGTGTATCTAGTTAATGGTGAGGAGGAAGAAAGAGTGGCTCCTAGAGCCCAGAGGCCCTGATCTCCGACATGATTGATTATTGGTACATTGGTTAGGGTGGAAGGTTCCATTGGTAATAGATTATGTTAAAATTATCGTTAATTCTTTTGATGATAAGATTGATTTCTTTTAATGTTTACTATGTGGATCTATTATGTTAATATTTATCTTATATTTCCATATATATTGAGTTACACTACACGAGATTTCCTGTGCTCCTCTATTTTTTCTATCAAATGATGAGAATCCAAGACAATTTCTCTGCAGAACCAATACAACATAGTTAAGTACTCTTCATTTCCCAATTAAAGAAAAACAACAATATTTCTCTTGGCATTCAGATCACAATTCTCTTTCAAATTAGCACCCTCTATATGTTGGGAGGTTTAAAATAGACAATATCTGGTTATCCTCCTTGACTGTAGTAATTAATGAAAGTAAGTTACCATGGACTATGTCATGTTGGGCACTCTAAATGGACCATTTGAATGCAATAATTAGCTTGTTTAAGTTATTATGTACTATGTTTTTTTCAAATATTTGTCAATCCATTTGGTTTGAACAAAGTGAAGGGCAACACTACAGCTTAAATCTCCTTCAGTATCGCACCAAAAGTTCATTATAAGTTCTCTTATAAAACTTGAGTGTTAATTCAATGTTGTGTCATCTTCAATACAATCCAAGTGTCTTCTAAAATCGTTTATTATAAGTTCTCTTATAAAACTTGAGTGTTAATTCAATGTTGTGCCATCTTCAATACAATCCAAGTGTCTTCTAAAATCCATGGTTTCACTCTTTATTATTTATATCTCACATAGATAAAATGTTTATGGTATATGTTATGGTGGATGGTGTTATCTATTTCAATATGGAAATAGTTAAAGAGAGGCTTTGAGTGTGTTGCCAACTACATGTCATTTAATTTTTGTTGGAGTAGTTGCTAACATGGTCCCTATTTTGTAGCAGTTTGTTAATAGTTGTTAACACATGTGTTAGATTGATAATTGTTTTAGAGAATCCCAGGGGGAGGGAGGCTAGCTCACACCTCTAGCTGTTATCTTTCCTTTTTGGTTATAAATACATATTCTAAATGATTAAGAGGGTTCAAATGGTTGAGTTGGGCTGCCTCATTGTTATATTTTTGAGTAAGTAGACTGTTCTCTGGTTATGTACTGGACTTGAGAATTTTTAATTAATAGAAGTCGGTTTCTCTTTACATCATCTTGTTGCCTCGTATGTTGAAGTGTTCATGATTGGATGATCCACATGAGATTTTTATGGTTGTGTTATGATGAATGTTTGATTATAATATTGTTATGATGTTCTTTAGTGTTCTTAAAATTTGAATTCAAGAAGTTTTTGTGTTTGCGTTTTTCCTCCTTGGGCTGCTTGAAGACCTGATTTCAATAGCATACCTTCACACCTCCCTCACTAAGTCTTACTCCTATTCACTTTTACTCCCATTTACTGACTAAATCTAATCAAGACCTCATTTTCCTGTACATGCTAGCCCATATTTATGAGTTAAAACATTATTATTCTAAGTCTTGTCCATTTGACCTTTAATCACTCATTTACTTTTACATATACTTTGATGGGTACTGGGCTTATCGTCTTTGCAATCTGAAGGTGATTCTTAGTGATAACACATACTACGTGTGAATATTTGACATGGAGGTGATACATCCTTAGTTGGCTTCCTATTTTCCTTGGAAATGGCCTTCTCTTATTGTCTTCACTATATTTAGTGTTTATTTCATTGTTTTCAGGGATATCAATAACCTCTTGAGGAAGGTAGACTAATTTTTTCTGTGCCTCTATGAATCCATTTATGACTAGAAATGAATACCAATTCCTTCACAATTAATATTCTGATGAGACCATGGTGGTAAAAAATACTAGACATACTTTGAAATTTTCCCCAAAATTTTTGCAAAAATAAAATGGAAAATTGATTTGATCTCTAGATTCAAAATGCAGAAGCAATCGAATATGTTAAAGAAAGTAAATTGCATACCATCCCTCACATGTGACAAATTTCTGAAGTACAAACAACAAATTCCTCCATGCCTCCTTGACCCATGACCTCATAACTCCATGCTTACAATATGGTGTCTCCTAGTGTTGCATAGGAATCATGACCATGCCCCCTGTTCAATTTGTTGGTTTTTAAACCACCTTTCGCTAATTTGGGGAAAGCTTGTAGCTTTTACAATAATATTCTTTGTCACCTTCATTACTAAATCACTAATTTGTGTAGTATTCCCATCGAAACTTCATGCAAATTCCTCTCTCACAAAGTCGTTATGTCCTCCAAATTGATAGAGGAATGAAAACCAACCTGCATTCTCAAGAACACTCTTACTTGCATTATACTATGGATACCCTTCCAAAGTACCCAACAATGAGGGATCATACCAAATTTTTAATGGCTTCACCATACTGTGACAAACCATGGAAATGAATCTTTGTTGGATCCCCAATTTTAACAATAGTTTCACTAGCAAAAGGTAAGGATGGAGGATTTTAATGTGGGATTTACAAATCGAAAGGTGGTTACAGTGAACGATAGAAATGGCATATGGTTAAATGATGTAGTAAACAATTATATGGATAGTTAGAGGAGCTCATTTTGAATCCCGCTAGTGATTCAAAATGGGTCTCAAGGTAACGAATTAAATGATAATTAGCTCTCCATTTTGATAAGAATAACATGAAATGACAAATTTGAGGGGTGCCTAACCAAAATCATAAAACATGATCTTGGAAATGATAACATGTGATGATAATTCAAGGGATGGAAAATCAAGATCATATCTTAGGCACGATCTTGGAGATGACAATCAAATTTGGTGGTAAGTTTATAAGTTATGAGAGAATCATTCATAAGCTAATCGTGAGCCAACAAGATTTCATCATGTGACTTACATATATTATATGAACTTACGAAAAATAAAAATTGACCCTTTACCTCTAAATTTCCTTTGAAATACAATCATGTGCTTGTCTAGATTGAGATATTTTGAGCAAGAAAGAGAACTAACTATTGAAAAGAGACTTGATGAGGATGAACATTTGGGACCAAAGAAGTCAAATGTTGTTGATGATGAAGACCCATCAATTGAGGCTGATATATTGTTGAGATGATACAAAACAAAGTGATAATGTATTTCAATTGTTATTTTGATAGGCCAATGACTGTTGACTTCCTTATTTAGGCTAGAAAATGCACTTTAAACAATTGTTACAAGATTGCTTGGCTGTTACAAGACTACTTGTAAATGCTGAAAATGTAAAAAATATGAATGTTGATGCTACTATTGGAAGGATGGACACTACAAATTCTATTATAAGGTTGGATATCTCGTGAAGAAGGAGAATGAAGTGAATTGTGGTTGCAAACAAGACTATATGACGATCTTTATTGGGACAATATATAAACATACGACTGTAAGAAATCAAACTACTGCAAGTTGTTGTTGATACCAGAAAGTCATATATTCTTTGTCCATATCCTCTATTTGTACAAGTAAATCTATGTAAATAATTTTACTTAGAGTCAAACATAGCAATATATCATTGGATTACCGGTCAATAATTCAAATCGTCAACCAATGCGAGATGGACCGACATTAATTTCAATGGGAATCAAGGTACAAAAGTACATTATAGAATATGTGAATGGATGTGTTGGAGTTGAACACATATAAAATCCATCAGTCAAGGGACATTGATAGATTCCCTTTTTGATAGTGAGAGAACCAACCATTAAGGCATGCAGGGCTCAAGGTACTTATAAACATCTCTAATATTGATCCCAGATGATGTGTTGGAGTCGATGGGATGAGACCCATTGGAAGGTGGTCCTTAAGGAATCCCACACCATTAGACACGAGCATAAACCATAATTTATTTGAAGAACCATAAAAATTGAACTAATGTCAACTTGCAAAAATTTATTGAGAGTTTTGCCCGACAATTTCCTAGTTTTCAAGCAAAACTCATGTCCAACTGTGTCAATGAAATGGTTTTCACAATTGGACTTATTTTTCTCTTTACTATTTTATTCATTTATTTACACTATCCTACTTTACTTGAAAAAGAAAGCATTTTTTTCAAGTGTAGGATTATTTTCAATTCATCCATTCAAGCAACAAGATCTCTTTCAAACTCATATCCAAATTTGAAAATTATACCTTAATGAGTATCACGATATGAGACGCTAATTAATTAGGTGGATATGGTGTCAAGAAGTGTTGGAGAATGGAGGAATTTCATGGCCTAATGATTATTTGGAACCAAGTATCAATGTAGTCTTTGTTTCCCTAGTCCTCTTTTATTTTCATCCCATGAAGTTCTTTGGAAGGTTGGTCATCACACTCCAAAATATACAAGGGATTTGGTGATAGGAATGCTGAAAATTCTTCGATCTCTGGCTCTAAGTGTTGTTCTTCATCAGTTTTGGTCCATTGTTCTTGGATATGTTCTAGATGCTAATAAGGATACATAGAAGAAACTCCTAAGTTCTCCTCTTATGGGGCATGGATCCTTTGTTCCACTACTTCTTATTGGATTGTATATTTGTCCTTAGTGACAATTTTGAAGTGTGGGAAAGGATTTGAAACAATCCTTCTAACATAATTTCCTCCTTTTCTCAACAAGTTCTTGAGCATATTTAGTTCTTATGGTTGATCTGGAGCTCCTTATCATAAATGGATTAGTATTATATGGGATCTTATAGCTCCAAAATAAAACTTTAAAGGAATAAATTTGGGCAAAAGAAACAATTTCAAAATAAAAACCATCATGTACTTGGACACTCTCACTCTACTAAGACCCTATTGTCACCAAGTTATCCATTGACATGAGTTATCTTTTTCCTTTCCATGAATCAAACCAAAATAAAAGACACTTTCATAAAAGGAAACAACGAAGCTTTGGAGAAACTCACCAAAGTGAATGCATAGGGATAGAACCCCCCTAGGAACTTCTGAAGCAAGGGCACCTTTGCATATTATAGGCTTCTTCTCCTTCAGATTGCAACTATAGATACAAAACAAAAAATTGTCAAAATAAAATACCCATGCTCAAATCCCTTGTAGCACCTCCGAGACGACGACACAAAAAATGTCGATAAAATTAATCAAATTAATTTTTTATCATTAAATCATCAAACGGGGGGCATAAGATTAGAGGTTCCAAAACTATATGTGCATGGAATAGGACTAGCATGACTATATAATCTATGAAAACAATATGAGATGATACTAGCAAAGCACAAGAAACTAGTTCATTGGGAAGAAAGACAAGAAAGTTCCCTACTGGTGCATGCTACAGTTGTTCACTCAAGAAATTCCCTTAGTGTCATGTAATCTCATTCCTACCTTCAAGTGAAATTGTTCTTATGATTGGAAATGCAAAAAATGAAATCTATATGTATTGGGTAGAAAAAAAAAGATTACTTACTGGCCAAAAGGATTATTGTTTCTCACTTAAGCTTTACACTCAAGTGTTAAGAAGCAACTTGTTCCTACCTTCAATGAAACTTCATCTATGGAAACAAAGCATGTAAAAGAATATAACTCTAATGAAATTTGAAAATACCTTTAATTAAAGGCATTTAATTGACAAACAAAAAAGAAAAAGAGACTAACTATGAGGATTGATCCAATCACTCACACACACTTTGAAAACCAACAAGTCTTATATAATTTGTAGGAGTAGATCTCCCACATAAAACTACTAAACATCATAAACAACACTACTATATTGATTTTCAATTTAAAGGAAGGTGCATTTATTATAGATATGGAACAAAAATTGAATGTTATTAATCATTTTGCACGCTTAGGTTATGATTGGAACATAGTATTATAATTGTAATTGTTTGGGTTGCAATTAGAATTAATGTGCAAAGTATACAAACTATTAAAGTTGTAAGGAATTTGAAATTGCAATCCAAATTATATAAATGTTGATTAAAATATTTTTGAGATCATACAAATTTTTATAGCGCAAGTTGTAGGTTGGGAAAGGCCTGACCCAAACACAAAGAAAGTGCTACAAATTGGGAATCCTACACCCAATGTCACCTCAATGTAGGTCTTGCACCAAGGGTGACTAGGTCACTCTAGGGAGGCGATCCTAGTGACCCTAGGGGGATTGAGATGGATATTTATAGATATGTAAGTGAAGACCCTAGAGGTTAAGTCTAAGTGGAGTGAAAGGTGGGAATATATTCTTTGCAAGTCAAGTGATTGTTTCCCCAAAGGTATAGTATTTCTCTGGATGATTGTACCTGCTCGAGACATAAGCAAATCCAACTTGCAATGATATATGTTAGTATGGAGAAATAAGTTAATCTTTATGTCCCTAATTTTCATCAATATATGACAGTTTATATCAGCATGTAATACATTCAAATCATCATGTAAAGCATAATATCAGTCAACATTTTATCAATGAGTATGGTAATCAAGTATGACTGAAAAATGGCACTTTAAGGCTAAATAAAGAAAGCTATTATAACAATGTATTTTCTGAAGAAAATTGCAGCCTTATGGCTGTAGCATTTAATGTCATGCAGCAACAAAATTAACCATATAAAAGTGCCAAGAACTAGCCCAAAAGGTGTGCCTTAGTTAGTAGAGTAAGTGAGCAAAATTAGAGAGCTAGTATAGGGTTAGTTTAGGAGTTAAGAGAGTGTTAGTAGCTAGGGTTATGCATCCCTAATGGATATAGGTTAAATTTTGTAACAACAATTAGAGTAGTAGGAGAGAGGGGATTCCCTAGTAGGGGAAGACTCCTCTCAATGAGGAAAACCAACTTCAAGCAAGAAGCCTTTCAAAAGATCAACATTTGTGTTTCCCAAGGAAATGATTTTATATCTCCAATGCAAAAAATATATGATTAGTTCCTTTACTATTGGGTTAATGGAGTCAAATTAAGTAAGATATAGAGAAGCTACCTCCTTGGGGGTGTAATCCCTTTTACTTCTCAGGGCAATTTTATCTAGCTAGGGTTTAAGCTAAGAGGGTGCATGTCTTTATACTTCTCTTAAAAAACCCTTGTTTAATCAATAAGGTGAAGCAATAAAATGATGAAGAATATGGTGGGGGTGTATGCCCTTATAATTTCCACCTAGCTCCTAGCACAAGAATCCTTGACTTGAAAATAATGATAGCATACATGTAGAAGACCATACCAAAATAAAGAAAGATGCTAAGATAATCCACCATAAAAGCTAGAAAAACATCATCCATGGCTAGCGCCTCACTCCTCCATCAACCATTCATTAACATAGCCATAAAAAAGTTCACAAGAAACTAATAGAGCCAAATATAGCAAAGATTTTAGACCAATACTTCTCACCATGATGGAGAGTTATGTTAAAATGAGATCGTATGATCTCTTATTTATACAAAATTTCACCAAGGTGACTTGTCCACAAATTAAGGGGTAAACATCAAGATTAGGGGTCAACAACCCTAATCTTTCCCCCTTAACAAAGAGTTCTTATAAAATTCATTTAAAATTTCACTTTTTCACAAATAAAACCCTAATTTACATGGACATCACCCCTTTAGGGGACTTTTTGGCACTAGGAGAAGGTCGTTGGTGATGTAGGAGGGTAGTAAGGCTTCCCAAAGCCACATGTCAAGCATCCAAATGTATTCCTTCATGGTCAAAGCCTCAAACACCTCAAAACTTCCAAGTTCGAATGCATGTCATCTCACGACCATGCCTTAGCCCCCCATTTTTTTCAATAACCTCTTTTACATCCTTGCTTTGTTGCTCTGTCAATAACCATGGAAGCGAACTTATATTTTTTCCATCTGCATCGCTATTTGAATGAATAACACTTTGCTATGCATGACTGTCAGCATTAATGTCATTACAAATATTCAAAAAGAAATCTTTATCACTCCTTCCATCTAAGATTCACCATAAGGATTCTGTTACATTCTTCTCAATGTGCATTGTATCAAAGAAATGAAAAAAAATTTGGTGCTCATAGTAGGGGAGCCTACTGAATTGTATGGGATAACTTTTCGTTCCTCATGGAAGCACCCCATTATTAATTCCTTCATGACGACCTTCAAGGTGAAGCATATAAATTAAAGATATTACAACAGTACTTGTCAATTAGTACAATGAACAAAATGCAATAAAAATATAAAATATTCCAGAAATTTTAGGTATGATACAAATGATTTGATCCAATATACCTTAATGATTTCTATAACTTCCATAGACGAGGTGCCATCCTCTGTGGTTTTAATATAGTCTCTTCTTTCCCATTGAAAATATGTTTCTCGATACTTCAATACCTATGGTTCTTAGAGAGGAAGTGTCTATACTCATCAAACACCTCCTTTCCTAAACTTCTTGAATGATGAGATTTCATCTTAGGACCACAAACTTGACAAGGAAATTTACCCTTTGTTTGAATACCTACAAGAGATGGATTAAATTTATATCAATTATTCGAAGTATGTTTAATGAAGGGATTATATTAAAAAACATGCATGATATGAGCTTCATAAAATTAAACACTATTAAAGTGCACTATAATGTTACAACATACCACAAAAATGTGTTATGCCTAGGGCATCATGAATTGTTCATACAGGCATTGCATGGAATTTAAATTCCCTTTCCGTACCTACTGGTCTATAGATATCATACATAGTGATTCCCTTCCATAACTTTAGTAACTCGTTGATAAGAGGATCAATATATACACTCATATCTTTTAATTGGTACTTACCTAATAAAAAATATCAAACATAATTATAAGACATAATTGAACATATATGCGTAAACAAAAAAATATAAGAAATAATTATGAAACAAACAAGACAAATGAGATGTTATCATGGTAAAAAAATATTCTAAACAAATACCTGGAACAATCATTGCCAACAATATGTTGTCCTTTCCCAATTTTCCAATTTTCAACCCTCTATGCTTCGATGGGAATCAAAAAAGAAATGGCCATAATTACTAGGAAATTTCTTTGGAAATGAGGAAAAGACAACGAATTTTTTTTCCATATGGTAAACTGGTTGATCATCTACGCCCCTAAATAAAATGGGGGATTGGGCATCTGAGACCCAAAAAGGATAAACTTAGCACTGGGGGCCAAGCTAATTTGGCGTGTAATCACTGGTGAGAAAGAATGGTGGAAAAAATAAATATGCAATAAGTACATATGCAAAGTAAGAAAAATATGTTTAGAGGGTGTAGACCTTGGGCAATCAGGTTCCCCCATATAGAAGATAATTCGGGCGTTTGTGCCGCTAATTCAATCCCACTACAAATGGAACCCAACAAATGGAAAAGAAATCAAGATATGGGAGAATAATTTCTCAGATATGGGGTTACTTTCTAGTATCCCTTCACTGAACCAATTCAGGCTTTGTCTCTCCTCTTTTGGTAAATCCACCCTCTTTGATATATCAAATTGGCACAAGAATGGCACTTGGGAAAGATGGAATCTAGGTGATGTCCCTCCCCTCTTGAGAGATGAGGCTAAGAAGTTCCTTTTGGCAATCAATGGAAATGCCCCAGTCTGCCTCAGTCAAAAGGATAACAGAAGTTGGTGGAAATTAGGGTACACAGTGAAGATGGGATACAAGCAAATCCTAGAATATTGTGATATTCCAAACAAATTCGTCATCTGGAAAGAGATATGAGCCCAAACAACCTCCCAAAGATAAACATCGTTTGCTGGAAATTGGCTCATAATAAACTCCTAACAGGAAAAAAATTGAACAAAAGAGGCTATTTGGGACCAATTAGATGTTCCCTGTGCGCATAGTTTGGAAAGAACGAATCATTTGTTCCTAAATTGCAATTTCACTAAACAGGTGATGAACAATGTCTTCCTAGAATTAGTCCCCCAAATCTCAAGGCCGAAAAGCAGCAGAAGTTTGATCGATAAATGGGAAAAACACTACAAAGGCTCACTTCATAGGAACCCAAACCTAAGTCAAGTCTGGAAGGGCTCGATAAAAAATTTATGCTGGAAAGAAACAAAATAATTTTCAAAGAAAAAATTGTCTCCCCCTTGTAGTTGCAATAAATGCAATTGGCCAACTGAGGGAGTTTATCTTGTCCAGGAAAGAAACAATTCGGGCAGGGGATCCTTTGAGAACTGAAGAATAAGCTTGGTTAACCAAGCTAAATCTCCTGGAAGCTCCCCTCACTTGCTTACCAAGAAAGACTTCATGATGGTAGCTTCATTTCTCACCCTAAGATTTCAAAAATTGGCTAAGCACCCAAAAGAGTCATGTTCTAAGTTTAGATGGTGCTTCTAAAGGGAGCCCAGGGGAGGTAGGAGTGGGAGGGGTTATGTTCATGCCTAGAGGAAAAATACTGCTAACTTACTCATGGAATATAGGCATAACCACCAATAACTTAGCATAGGCATATGCAATTTATAGAGGGGCTCAACTAGCGAAGGACCATCAAATCAACTAGTTGATCATCCTAGGGGACTCCAAAATGATAATAAGGTACTTAATAAAAAGTACAAAACCAAAGAACTCAATTCTAAAAAGAATCATAGATAGAACCAGAGACACACTTTCTTCTATGCTCCCCACCTTCTATCATGTTCGACGATCAAACAACGAGAGCGCAAACGAGCAGGATAACAGAGCCATAGGCAGAAGCACCAATCATTTGGAAGTAATGGGAAGGACCAAGTTCCTAGCACCTCCCTAATGCCTCTCTAATTCTACAGCACACTTGGGTCTGTGCTCCACCTAGCGTCCCCCTCCACGTATCTCTCTAGCGCAAAAGTACTTTAGGTTGACCTCCAGTCTTGCCTGGGGGATCAACGTACTTAGCCGACATATGGATCGTGAGAATTGGTACGTTGTATCTTGCAATTAGATATTCTGTGATGCAAGCAGTTCACTTCCCATGGGAACCTGCATTTGAGGTCACTCCCACCCCGCACTTTCTCCTTTCCCCTCACCCCTCCATTAATGTCGGAGGAGATAATAGACCGTGAAGAGATTGAAGCAAGGCTCCATAGCATGTAGATGTTGGTAGAGCATGCCACCTCCCCTCTTGAGAGTCAATTCCACACTCCTGCATGTTCAAGGATGGAATCCATAAGGGGAATCTACGATGGGTAGAGCTCGGTACATTTTCCATGCATCGACAAGAAGATTTTGGAAATAAAGAGTCTGTCCAGTGAAAGGATATGCACCAAAAATTCAAGCCAGAATTTAGAGAGCAACTACAACATGTATGATGGCACAGAAAAGGAAGAGGTAAGGAACATGGCCTGAGAGCGCTACAACAACATCGAATCACCCATAGGACATAACAGGGATCGCCACAGAGGAGAAATTAAACATGGAGAAAGGTATAGGATTCAACTGGAATTGGGTAGTCTAAGCATCAATTCATCTCAGAGAGAAGGGACCACTGGCATATCTTCCAGAGACCAGTGACACACTCAAGACACACACCCAGGTAGAAAAAATGGTAGGGAAGATGTTGAACTCACTAGAAATCTCAGGAAAGATTTAACAACCAGGGGAACCACTATAATGGATCATCGTCCAAGTCAGGAAAACCAAAAGGAGGAGATGGTGGAAGAAAATTTCTTCACCACCTAGAAATTGACCCTGAGGTTGGATTCCCACAGCTCCACTTTAAGTTTCACGATGGAAACCCTTTCATAGCATCGAGCCCTGATAAACCAGCTCCAAGATGAGGTAGATTTCCTAAGAAGACAAGGCGAAAGATTTCAAGAATTGCATGGAAACGGAGCTCATAATTCCATAGAGAAAATACAAAGAGAGGAGTGCAAGAACAGAGTCAACTCAGTCCTGTCAGACCAAAAAAATTCCCTGGAAATTCCACCAAAATAAGAACAAGGCCCCGAGGATAAGAGTTAGTAAGAATTGCAGACAAAATTTCAATTTTTTTTTGTAAAAATGGTTATGTCTAGTAAACTCTGGGTGTAAGAAATATCTATAACAACTTGTTATTCTAGCTTCCAGTAGTGGATTTTTTGGACAGTTCTTTGTAGTAATATTTCATAAATCCTTCTTTCTGGTTCCCTTAACCAACACCCCTTTTTTGTAATCTGCGACTTCGATCGTGCCTTTTTATACATAAAACATTTTCAATTTTTGTAAAAAAAAAACAATATGTGCTCCCTCTTTATTGACATCCATGGAGGAATGTTATTGTTCATAACAAAAATAGGTGAGGAGTGCATGCAATTAAAATATATACACACAGAACTCTTGTAGAAGAATTATATATAAAATGTAAACCTACAAATACATCTGTAAGTACACGAATTCACACTGAAATAAAAGTAACATATACATGTCGCATATACAGGAACTACCCATAAAAATAAACACAGTTACAACCGCACATATGATAACCCATAAAAATAAGCACGTAAATAACAATGCATCATGTAAATTCATCACACAATTAGCACTTATCTTGGTAAGAATGTCACCAACTATGTGCAGACTTTCCACGAACCTCCCAGCCTTAGACCACCTTGTTTATCACTCTCAACAATGAGTCACCCCCGAGCTAGGACTAAACTCCACCTAGGTAAAGGGATTCCTAACCAGGCTAAAGGCTCATAGACAACAAGAAAGACTCTGTCTCAGGTGCCAACTCAAACTAACAACCTACAGTCCCTCATTCCCCACATGCTTGTCCCACCCAGGAAGTGTGCCCCTTCTCTGCTCAACAGTCCTTTGGCTGCCCCACTTCCTTTTTGGGCTTCAACAACAGGTCAGACAAGAAGTCTCAGAGCACTGTAGCTGCAGTTTTGCACCTTTAGGAAATAAATTCCCAACAATTCTCTCACACAGAGAATTGCTCACGGGCCTGACAACCCGCCTCTTCAATATCCCACAGGCTTGACAACCCGCTTCTTCAGTCCATATCCAAAGCTAACCAACTACACAAACAGGTATGGCTATGATACAGGTTTCGGTACAGTGAGATGAAGGTACGAGTATATCTCAATGGTGTCAATGGTCATGGAATAAAGGCTGAATGATGCTT
>JZKD02S0891761.1:0-14553 GCA_000966675.3 Picea glauca | reverse complement strand
TATAAGGCCACCCCCAGGATCAACTCACTTACATTACCCAGATGCCTTCGATCCTGAGATGACATTCCAATTAAGAGAAAGGAATACTGCAAGCCTTGAAGAAATGCAGAGCATTACAGTTGATGTAGAGACCAACTTGTTGATCAAGAGGTCACAGTTAGAGGATAAAGAAATGGAGCAGTTGAAGTCATCAGAAGATAAACTGGAGATTTTGGCCAGTGCTGTGGAAAAGCTGATGCAGAAGATTAACCTAAAAGAGGAGCTTGATGTCCAAAGACATCATGGTCCCTTGATTTCAGAGAAAGAAAGTGTCACAGTTCCCAAACATGTTGCTGCACACCCTTGGTACCATGTTTTGAATGATGATTCATTCATGTATTCAATTCACGGCACAGTCAAAGATGAAGCTCCATCTCAACTTGTAGAGGAGCAACCGGCTGATATGATGTGCATGTTCGACGACATTCCTTAATTGGATTGTCCACCCAAGTGGGATCAGTATGATGACGATCAGGAAGCTAAAATAGAGGTTGACTTTTTGGAGGAACCGACAGCATGTCATTGGCAGGGAGAAGATCATTTACGGTTCAGGTATGACAATCTTCCCATACACAACAGTCATGAAAATGATAAGGAATGTGCAGAAAAGGTCAAAGTAAGTGAAGACACTTTGCCCTTATGTTGCTCATCTTGTCAATTTCTGAAAAGAAACTCTAGGTCAGTTGTGAGCAGTAGAGACAAAATTTCCTCTAACCAATCAATTGATGATACCCTTAAGGATATGGAGGTTGTTCTAAACCTAGTATTGCAGCCCTTGACATACATTGATTTTCAAATTCCTGATGATAGCTTAGAGCCCGAGACAAATTATGATTTAATCCAAAAGAACTCTGTACCATTGTGCTTTAAATCATTTCAAGTTTTGAAGAAGACTCTTGGACAAGTGTTGAGGGATGAATACATAAACAAGCAGGAAATTTCATTTGAGTCAATGCAGCAGTCTTGTCGGTCTTTTCAGGACCCAATAGTTGATCAGTTGGATGTCCTCTGTGGCCAAAATCATTCTTCATTCACCAGTCATGAGATAAAAAGTTGTTATGATATGGATATAGTGAGGCAGTCAGTTACAGAGGTGTGTTCAGCAGAAGCATTAGTTCAAAACTCATCAGGAAAGTTGCAGCCATGTCAGGAAATGCATAAGGACGAAAATAACATAGATATAGTGCCAGAGCTGCCATCCAAGAATCAAGGAGCATGTCATTTCTACCTTGATCCTATAGCTACCTATATGGAGAATTTTCTCACTGTGGGGCCTAAATATTTCTCTGACATTACTTTTTCTTTCCAAGATTGTCAAGGTCTCTATGATAAAGATCAATCATGTTTCGGGCAGTGGCCTTTTCACTTTGCAGTTCTGAGTCTACGGGCAAAAGTTCAAGCTGCACTTTTCATTGTGCTGACCAGCAGTCAAGCAGCCCACTGGTCTTAGAAGCTACTTGATTGGATTCATTGGCATTTTTGTATTATTTGATTTAACAAAATGATTAGTAGCATAGGGTAGGTAGGAGAATGTGAATAAGCTCAGCACTATGAGCATTTCTTTTTCAGCAGCGTTCATTTGATTTCATTTCAGTTGCAAGATCAAAACAAGTATAGGTTGCAGAATAAGATTTCGGGATCAGCCCAATGGATAAAAGCACCGGTCCGCATGATTCACAGATCTGTGGTTCTTGACACCTCCTGAAAGAAGCTGCCATCCCCAGGTGGAGCCTATGTTGGGGTCCTCTAATTATAGGCGAGTCGATTCTTCGACTGTTGATTTGGCGTTTTCCCTCGTGATGATGAAGTCTGGCTCAGGCGATTCTGTTTCCTCCCTCCATCCTTTTTCACTCAATCCCCCATCAACCTTGCTGCATCCTTCATCCACGCCCTCCCTTGTCCTGTCGCCCCATCGACTACTTTTCCCGCCTTCCATCCTTGCATAAATGGACTTAGGATGAACAAAATGACAATAAAAGTAGTTAGATTAAGTATTAATGTAGTTAGGATAGGTTGAATTAATTAATAAACAACTGGTTAAACAACTAATTAATTATTAATTAATTAGTTATTAACTAAGTTAATACCTAATTTAGTAACTAGGTTAGTTTAACATTAAATAAAATAAATTAATAAAATAAATCTAAACATACAAAACCAAAAAATTAAATAAACACAAAATTAAAAACAATTAAAAATTAAACAAAAAGAAAATACAAAAACAATATAAAAATACAAAACATATTAAACATTTAATAAAATACAAAAAAAAAAAACATAAAACAAATAAATTATATTAAAAACAAAACCAACAATAAAAAAGTAATAAAGAAATACACAAAATAAAACATGAAAAAAAACAACGTACCACATAACAAATATTTAAAACATTAAAAAAAAAAATAAAAACATACCAAAATTTAACAAATTTATCCTAAGTCTAAACCTACCCCCCTCACTCCCTCATCCACTCACTCCCCATCCCCTATGTCCACTCAACCCACATACGTCACTCCCCACTACCTCCACTTCCCCTCACATCACCCCCATGTCATACTCCATTACCCCTCCCACTCACGTCAGCCCCCCACTTACACTCCCGCCTACACATAACCCCAATGTATATTTTATACAACGCGCCGACCATCCACTTAACAAACAAAAATCAACGCGCCTTATTCAATTCCAGACCCCCCCATGAGTTCGACATTTAACGAGGGGGGGGGGGGGTCCGGAATCATAAATAAACCTCATACAATTTTGAATGGCCTGGATTTAAGCACCGAAATCAACGAACCAAGTTTAATTCCGGACCCCCCTGGGCGGTCGACATTTAACGGGGGGGGGCCGGGAATACCGTTTTCCCGCCAAAAAACCACTTTCCCTCATTTTTGCCATTTTTGCCTATTTGGACCATGTCCTCTTCCAGGTTGATTTGTGAGCAAACGGAGACGAATTTTAAAAATACGAGAGAGGTTTGTTCTCAGAAAGGGATAAGGAAGAAAAACCTCTTTCATTTTTTGCAACAGGGTCACGAGAAAAGAGAATCAAAGGCATCTTCGAGGCCTATTTTTCCAGATTTTCCATTTTCCGTTTCAGTCCCGATCTTTCAGGAGCTGTCACGGCCAGCTGGGGACGAATTCGGCGAAACCGAAAGAGGTTTTTGTCCAGAACATGCCCATATACAATAAAATATTTCAGTTTTCACCCAGGTGTCATCATTTAAGAGAGAATCATGTCTGATCGGACCCTTGTTTCACAGAAAAACGGTCCATTTTTCATGGCAGAAAACTCCGAATTTCGTGGGAGTGGTGGCTATTTTTGGCCGAGGTGGTTAAAACGACTTGTGAAACTTGTTGGGATGATCTATATTATTTATTGAGATGATTTGAATGTAAACAGGTTGGATCTTCATGCCCCGTGGCTATCAAGCTGTAACATTTTTGAAGAGATATGTCATTAATGAAAGGGAGGCACTTTACAGGATTCTTGCATATGTTCACTGGTGATGTCTATTTTCTAAGTTGAATGTTATATTCTCTTTGTTACCACTTTTTTTTTCTGAAACTAATCTTTAAGAGTAACGTATGTCTCAGGATTTATCTCCGATACCCTGTTTCCGATTCTTAAATATTTAAATGTTTATCTTCTGATGTTTTCGATTAAGGAATTCTTGACTGCTTCTTAGTCGTATTTATCCTTCTCACCCTTTCTTCTATCCATCATTTAAGCTGCAAAAGATCCAGTGGGTTTATCATCTCGCCCTATGGAAGCCACTTCTCCTCGTTTATGGCTGTATTTCATTCCTAATTAATTACAGACCCCATATCCCAATGGATGTGTAAACCGTCTCAACCAATTTATAAACCCTTTTTACAACAAAGCCCATTGTTTTAATTAACTAGCCTAATATCTCTTCAAACAAAGCTATATCAGATAGAGAGATCCCAATCTGAGTCTTGGAGGGATAGTTCCAAGGCTCGAAGTGGTTTTGATGTTGCCTCTGTGACTGCCTTACAGCCTTGGGAAAATTACAGAGTGCTAACAACTTCTCTGTCGCACTAATAACTGGCGTGCACTACTTTTCTGCCGCACGCAAATATACACCGCGCAAAATTTTGGTGATTGCACGATACCTGTTGCGCATATTTTTTGCATTTCACACATTTCAATCTATGTACTGCACCATGCCAAAGATCAATACATCCCCGCCATGCACAAATACTCTCTGTGCACCATTGACTAAACTGTCACGCGACAACATATACCCATATTGTGTGCGCACCAACCAAACTCCTCTGCGCTCTGTCAATACTGTGCACACGACGCATGCACCTTATTATGTGTATGTACACTGCACAATGCTAAATTTATCATGCATTCCTATACACCAACATTTTTCCGTGCGACACCAAATTTTACCACGCACACTCACACACCATATTTTTCCGCGCAACAATTTCCTTGTGAATTTCGTTGCATAAATTGGGGCTTTTTCCTAACCTTTTCTCCAATTTACCATAGACATTCTGAAACTATGAAATTCATTCAATTTCACCCTGATAACACCCATTCAACCTCTGCAACAGCAAATCGTTGTAGGTTGACATTTCTGGAACGAATTAACCCAAAATCAATGCACGAATTGAGAATTTTATTTACTAATCTCGCTCCATGTGTCATGGCTTCACTATAACTTCAAATTCGACCAATTCCAGGTCCGAATTTTCTAGAACATATATTAAATTCATAATGTCTCACCACTTGTCTGAATTTCTCCATTTTCCCATGAATTTAATAAACAAAAATTGGGGCTTTTCCCAATTCTGTGTCATTGTTTCTAAATTTACCATGGACGCTCTGTGACATGAAATTTGGGCACTTCAAAATAAATCCTCTATGAAATTTTTCCTCAAATCAACTTGCTTGGCCCATCCAGGCTCAGTGTTGAAAACTGAAGCTCTGATATCATATTGTAACGTCCCTGACCACCCATGGTCGGGCCATGCTACATGTGAGAACTCTTACCTTCTCTCTCTGCAAAACATACTGTAACATATCGAGTATCCAACTGAGCTATGAGACATAATTTTTGTGAACTGCATGCAATTAAAATATATACACACAGAACTCTTGTGGAAGCATTATACATAAAACGTAAACCTACAAATACATCTATAAATACATAGCTTCACACTGAAATAATAGTAACATATACATGTAGAATATGCAATAAATACGCATAAAAATAAACACAGTTATAACCGCACATATGATAACCCACAAAAATAAGCATGTAATAACAATGCAACATGTAAATTCATCACATAATCAACACTTATCGTGGTAAGAATGTCACCAACTACATGCAGACCTTCCATGAACCTCCCAGCCTTAGACCACCCTGTTCATCACTCTTAACAGTGAGTCACCCCCGAGCTGGGACTAAACTCCACCCAGGTAAAGGGATTCCTAACCAGGCTAAAGGCTCATAGACAACAGGAAAGCCTCTGTCTCAGGTGCCAAATCAAACTAACAACATACAGTCCCTCATTCCCCACATGTTTGTCCCACCCAGGAAGTGTGCCCCTTCTGTGCTCAACAGTCCTTTGGCTGCCCCACTTCCTTTCCGATCTTAAGCAACATGCTAGATAGGAATTCTCAGAGAACTGTAGCTGCAGTTTATCACCTTCAGAAAATCAATTCCCAACAATTAACTCACACAGAGAATTGCTCATAGGCCTAAACGAGTCCAGATCCCAAGCTAACAAGCTACACAAATAGGTATGGCTATGGATATAGGTTCCGATATAGTGACATGAAGGTACGATTATATCTCAATGGTGTCAATGGTCATGTAATAATGGACGAATGATTCTTGAATGATGGGAGAGTGTGTGAAAATGAACTAAGTCCCAAAAATATGTATGCATTTCCCTAACTTGACACTTGTCATGTTGGGAGCTACTTTGTCCCACTTGTCCCCAACTTTAGAACTTAGGATAAAATAATTATCCATACTTTATGTTTTAAGAAATATTAATATAATATTCTTTTTTGGCTTAAGCTCCCTAACTTAGCCCTTTTCCTTATTTTTTGGCGCTCCCTTTCCCTAACTAGTGGAGTTTAGTCCCCCATCTCTTTTATCATGGTCGGTCTATGCGCAATGATGTATTTTATATTAATTATGAGAGATATAAAAAAATAGGCGCACTGGCCTTTAGCATCTAGGCTCTTTGGCCTAATTTCAAAACATAAGCATCCCAACTTATAATAATTGGCTCACCAGCCTATAAAAAAAAACATATACACAAAGGCTTGTTGGCCTCAAAATCAGGCACACTTAAGATGTTGTGCGCGGTATCCTGGAATGTGCACACTTCCTCATTTTATTGCACAACATATGCATGCACTATGCCATGAAATATGCATACAAAAAATGATATCAAACAACTCACTAGCTTAAGTACATTTGCATTTACATTTACAATTGGGTTCGTCCAAGGGATATTACAATCTTCCTAAATGCATATCCATCCACAAGAATTAGAAGAAAACCATCTTTACTTTTGTTCTTTGCATGTTAATCCATAAATTGTTCTATGCTTTTGCCCCTGAACAATCGTCACAAATGTGGAATTATGGGAATATAACAAAGAACCTTGTGAGGCACCATTTTTATTACTTGATTGATTCAATATATACTAATTTGACATTTCTAGCATTCTTCTTTCGACACATGTTCTCCATAATATAGAATATGATCATCTGGACAAGCATGAATAACTTGATACTCTATTCCAATATCTTTCATTATGGCATGTAAATCTTGGTATGTGCAATATAAAACATTTGACAGTGGTAACAAAAAATAACCTAACAATCTACAACATAACAAATCAATATTGGTTAATGTAAAGAATACTGATCATACAGATTGCATCCAAATTTTAAAGATGATCAAATAAAAATAAAAATAGAGGAAAAAAGAAAACATGTATCATCATGTACTAAGTTTGACAAAATATATTACATACCTTAGCAATTGTGTGACACAAGTGTTTGACAAACCATTCATACACGAGAAACACTATAGAAGAGATAAGACTTGTTTTTGAGCCTTCATAAAGAGGTTGGATTTCCTTCTCAAGTATAGGTATATCAAAAACACCATCAAGTTGGTCATCATGATCATCCATTCGAGAATTATTAAATGTCTCATGGATCAATATATTTGTCCCATATTAATCAATTGTGTTATTAGCATCATCATCTTCTTCCATAAGATCATTAACTTGATCTTCAATATTTGCTCCATGTTCCTAAACAGATGATTTTAAAACCACGTCTTCCTCCACGGGTAATTCCCCAGGGCATTGTTCCTTTATAATTACAAACAATCAAGTAATATTATTGTATATAAAAAATATTAAAACAATCCAGATGTTTACAAATATAATATAGGAAAACAAATAACATGAACATGAATCTCCATATTTACTTTATTGCCATCTTCTTGAAAAATACAACATTCAACCAGTGTGGGATTTTCACTTTCCATTAGTGATTTAAAAAAAATGTTGACATTACTGAGAAATGGAATTGATCTTCAAAACATTTAAAAATGAAACAATTACCAATATAAAAGAGGAATTAGCAACTCTACAAATAATTCTCAAATACGATGTCGGTACCAATATCAAAAGAGGAATTAGAAACTCTGCAAATATTTCTGAAATATAGCCCTATGTAAGTAAAACAATGAAAATAGCCCTATGCTGCTTTTTTAATTAAGCTCTAAGACCAAATTGGATGAAGGAACACATAATTATGACTGCATTTCCAATTCAGAATATTAGTGGAGGATAATAATGATAGCAAGAATATATATGTTGTAATGTTGATTAATACAAAAATAGACAAATAAAAATTCATGAAATCTGATAGCACAATTCACATATGGAATCTCTTTTTTGTTGGGACCAATGCTCGAAGCATTTCCTATCATAAGCATACTGTGGATTGAAAGAACACATGTTTTGGATCAAAACTCTAATGATAAAATACATATTTGACACCCATAAACCATTCATACAACAAACATGACAAAACACAAGCCACCCTTATCTATCCCCCTAAACCATGTACCTTCAAGGTGCCAGAACATGAACATGGAATCTCCATATTTCCTTTATTGTCCTCTTATTGACAAATACAACATTCAACTAGTGTGGCATCTACACTTTCCATTAGTGATTTCTATTTAAAAACCTATAACCCAGCCTAACCCCTTAATCCCTAACCCTAAACCTCTATCCCCTACTCCCTTAAACCCCATTAACCTCTAATTCCATCTAGGACATAAACCCATAAACCTACCTTAAGACCTAACCCCTTAACCACTAAGCCATAATCTATCCTTATTAACCCTTAAAATGCTAAAATATTAACCCATGTTAGGTACCAGATCTATTATAATATAAGAAAACATAAATACTACAGAGAATAACAGCGGAACAACACAATAGAAGAAACTACATCACTAGAATAATACCTTTATTGATAGGAAACAATGTTTACTTGCCTCTTTTAGGGGGAAACCTATAGCAAAGAAATGCTCTATTACAATAATCCTCAATACAAAACTTCTCATTCCCTCGACTCCTATTTATACTAAATCTATCTACCACAAAAACAATCTAGAGGAAGATCTTCTAGAAGTGGAATCTTCTATTAGGTCTTCTTACATTTGAATTATTCTTCCTTATTACCAAGACTTCGTAATATTGGCCTTTATTACATGGAAAATATATTATTCTACCTACATGAAGGGTTAGGGATGTTAGTTCCCTAACATGCCCTCTCCCTTAAAAACAGTATTGTCCTCAAGGCTTGAGATGAGGAAATTTCTATAGAATGAAAATTGCTCCCAGGTGGCATCTGCTGGAGTTGTATATTTCCATTGTACTAACACTTCCTTGATGGTGCAATGAAAGAGATGATGTTTATGCTGGTCCAAGAATGCTTGTGGCTGCAACAAGATGGAGCCTTCTTCATCCAACTCGGGGAGATTGGTTTGAGTTTTACACATAGTTCCAATCACCTTCTTTGAGAATGAGACATGAAAAACTAGATGGATCTTAGAATTACTTAGCAAGGATAACTGGTAGGTGACCAGTCCCAGGTGCTTGAGAACTATATAAGGACCATAAAATGTAGGCATAATTTTATGACAATGTTCAACCTTGAGTGAATTCTTCTTATAAGTTTGCAGTTGAAGAAACACTTGGTCCTCTTCAGCAAATTGATGTTCGGAATGACCTTGATATGCTTGTCTCTTCATGTGATTCTAAGCCATTAGAAAATTCTCTTTGAGGGAACGAAGAATAGCATCTCGAACTATAATAGTTTTCTCAATTTCCCGAACCTTCGAAACACCTAGAATGTATGAGAGAACGAAAGGTGGATTTTCCCATATACTGCTTCAAAAGGAGTCATGTGAGTAGTTGTATGGTAAGAGGTGTTGTAACACCATTCAATGAGTGGTAACCATTGAACCGATTGATTCTGCCTCTCATATGCAAAACACCTCAAATATTTTTCCAAACACTTGTTGACAACTTCATTTTGGCCATCAGTATGAGGATGATAGGATTTGTTGAGATTCAATTGTGTTTCCTATAGCCTGAACAATTATTTCCAAAAATTGCTCATGAAAGTGGGATCTCGGTCAGAAACAATAGAATGAGGCATGCCATGAAGCTTGAATATATGATCCATCAAAAGTTGAGCCACAATGGAAGTGGTAAATGGGTGTTGAAGAGCGCATAAATGAGCATATTTGGAAATACGTTCAATTACCACTATGATGATTGAGTTATTTCCCAATTTAGGCAATCTCACAATGAAATCCATAGAGATATACCTCTAAATAGTGGGTGGAATTAGAAGCATTTGTAGTGTGCTAGGGGCCTTGAATGTTTCTCTCTTGTTACATTGATAGAAATAAAATTCTGCCACAAAAGTGCAGACACCCTATTTCATACCATCCCCAAAAAAGAACGATTGAACCTGTCATAGGTTTTGGTAAACCCTGGGTGATCATATGTGGGTGTAGCATGAATCTCAGAAAAGCAACATGGATTTAAGTTGTGATTTTTTACTTAAATACAAACAACCTTTGTAGAGAAGCTCATCATTGTGGCAAGATTACCCTGGGGAAATTAGACAATTGGCTTGGAATTTTTAAATTAGAAGAGGAATTTTGGGATCTTGCAACCATTATTGGAGAATATCTTGGAGCCAACATGGTACAATGAAGGAGAAGGAAAATATGGACCCTCCATTTTCATATTTTATTAAAAAAGCATTAACAAGCACATTGTCTTTTCCTTTCTTGTAAATGACCTCATAATCATATCCAAATAACTTAGTCACCCATTTTTGTTTCTCTGGGGATGAAAATGATTTCTACAAAAAACACTTGAGGCTTTGATGATCTATCTTAATTTGGAAGTGTTGCCTCAATAGATAAGGGTGCCATATATCCATGGCATGCAAAATAGACAACATTTCCTTTTCATAGATTGATTGGCCCAAATTTCGCTCTGAAAGTTGTTTGTTGGTAAAGGCCAAATGATGGCCATCTTCCATAAGGACTGCTCCAATTCCTTTCCCTGAAGAATCATAGTCTAGGAAAAAGTTTTTTCTGAAGTCGGGAAGGGCCATGAAAAGAGTGGTGCACATAGCCTCTTTTAAGGCTTGGAAGGAATTGTCAGGTATTGGAGTCCAAGTGAAAGCATTCTTTTTAAGGAGAGCAATGAAAGGGGCTGCAATTTTTCCATAATTCTTAAAAAACTTGTGATATTATCCTGTTAAACCCATAAAACCACACAAGATTTTGAGATTCTTAGGGCGATGCCAATCTTTCATATCTTCAATTTTCTTAGAATCCACCCTGACACCATCCTTTCCAACAATATGAACCAAGTACTCCACTTGCTAAGATCCAAATGCACATTTATATTGTTTGAGAAAAATTTGGTGTTGAGAGAGTAGATGAAGAAATTGATCCACATGATAAAGATGGGTTTTCCATGTTTTACTATAGATGAGAATATCATCAAAGAAAAATAATACAAAATGATGGAGAAAAGGATGGAAGACATGATTCATGAGGCTTTGGAAAATGGAGGGATCATTAAAAAAAACAAAGGGCATGTCCAAGAACTCATAGTGGCCCTCATGAGTTTGAAATCAAATCTTAGGAATTTCTTCCTCTTTCATACGTATCTGGTGCTATCCATAACTAAGATCAATTTTAGTAAATTACTTGGCACCACTTAATTCATCCAAGAGATCATAAATGACATGCATGGGAAATTTGTCTTTGATGGTGAGTTTTTTGAGGGTGTGAAAGTCAAGACACATGTTCCAAGAGCCTTATTTCTTAAGTACCATGACCACAAGAGAATAATATAGGCTAGTACTAGGATGGATAACACCTATGGTGAGAAATTCTTGAACAATTTTCTTAATTTCATTTTTCTAGGCAAAGGGATGATGATAGGGACAAACATTGGGAGGAAGGTTGTTGAGGATGAGGGGAATGGAATGATCATGAACAACACGGGAAGGGGAAGTCCCTGAGGAGTGGAAAAAATAGCTTGATGTTTAGAGAGGATGGATTGGAGGTCAAGATTCACAGAGGGTGTCTCAGTAAATTGAATGGAATGGAGTTGTGCAATAATTCCATAATGACATTTTTTTAGGAGATTTTCCATGCGATGGGAACTGATGATCTCAAGGGAACATGTTGTGATTCCTTGGAACTTACACTATTGGCCCTCCTGGTTGAATTGCATGGTTAATTCCTTAAAATACATGAGAATGGGGCCAAGAGTCCTTAACCATTCGATACCCATCACAATGTCACAACCACCCATGTCGATAGAAAACATATGATATTTGATGTTGTACTAATCAATTTGGAGACACCCATTTTCATAACACCCCCCACATTTCATGGACCCTCCATTGGAAATCATGATTTGAAAGTTGTTGACTTCACGGATATAACAATTAACTTCTTGGCAAATGCAACAATGAATAAAATTATGGGTGTTTCCACTATCAATTAGGATTATGACCTTCTGATGATTAATGTAACCAATTAGCTCGAGGGTTTGGGGAGAAAAAAAGCTAGTGAGAGCATTCAAAGAAATGATCAGTTTGACTTCTGGGGGGTCTGAGGGTGGATTAAGGTTAGTGGTTTCATGTGAATAAACCACAGGGAGAGCCTCAACATCATCTTCAGAAACATCCTCAGAGATGGCCATACAAATATTTTTTTCCTTTCATTTTTTCCCATGAAAATATTTTTCATCATAGTTATAACAAAGCCCCTTGATTTGGCCTTCAACCATTTATGCCCAGGTCAATTTCCGGATCTTCAGTGGAGTGGAAGGAGGGGGAAGGAGTGACTAGTTTAGGGTGAAGAATAAAGGAGGGTTTTATGGTTTGAGAAGAGACAACCTTTTGTGCTTCCTTAGCTCTTTTAGTAGCTTCCGCCCAACTCTAGGGGCATACCATGAGAACGTGGGAACATTCTTGAGGCCACTCATAAATAATTCTATAAAAAAATCATTAGACATTCCATCTGTGTGGAAATACAAGCACTCAAAAGTAGCTATAAAGTCTTCCATTGTGCTAGATTGTTACAAATTTTTCAAATGACCTAAATGGTTGATGTAAGTGTCAAATTGTTCATAAATCTCTGCAACAAATTATGTCTAGGCCACATACCTTTCGCATGGATTTTTTCTCCATTTCCATGATTTCCAACGTTCTTGATCAAGATGGAGAAAACCACATCGTAGTTTGGCCAACTCATCGATAATGTCGTACAAAGAGAAATAATGTTCCATTTGAGTTACCCAACCAGTGGGATATGAGCCATCAAATGTGTTCACATCCACTCAAGGAAGATGTAGGTCACACTGAAAGTGATGGGACTGAAAAGTATGGGAATTAGAGGAAGTATCACCTTTAGGGTACAAAGGTTGGTCATATGAGGTAAGGTTTCCCATAATATTCATCTTGTCATAGATTTGGGAAGTGAAGGATTCAAGATGGGTAGAGAGTTACTATTTCGGGGTTTCCATTTTTGCATCTATGGCAGAATTCATTTTTTATTGACGGTGGTAATGATCTAGGTGGAAATCTGTGGCCACCCACCTATTCCACTGGCTCAAAACAAGGGTTTCCACCTTGGTAGATTTTCTATAGCTTTTGGGGTCCTAAACTTTCAGGGTCATTTTGAGGCCCTAAACAACATATTTTGGGCCCTCTATAGTCACACTGTAGCATTTTGTTAGAGTATTATGGAGAAATGTGTATTCCTCAGATAGAAATTTCAAACGAGATATCATATGCCCCAAACATATATCGTATGTGAAAGTTACGCCCTTGGGAAGATGACGTACAAACTACTCCCATTGGGGCCCACAAACCTTTTGGTGTTTCATCTTTCGGGGTTAGGGTTTTGGATTTTATTTATGTTAAAAATGCCTCTAGAGAATCATTGTAATAATCATCATCTTCTTTTGAATGAGTGTATCCATCACATCTCTTCTCAAAGATAAGCTGGCACCATTCTAGCTAGTCATTAACTCTATAATTTTACAATTTATGTACGTTCTCTCATTAATAAAAATTGTGCATTACTGTACTTTTGTGTTTATTGAAATATCTCTGTATATTTCATATATATATATATATATATATATATATATATATATATTCCTTCATTTAATTCTCAAAATAATATGGATTAGGTAATATTGACATTGATTTGTTGCACTTCCTTCTAGGCCTCTGAGAAATCAGATGACAAGCCATTGAGGCGGGCTTCAATTTCTTAGCTATGGGTGTGGGCCATGATGAAGGGGGGAGCTAGAAAGGGACGGGTGGGACCACACAAAAAATGGGTTACGTTTGAAGGTTATCATGATGATTAGTATGAAGAGGGGAATCCAATGGGGTAGGTCCCAAATAAGGGGGGCAGAAGGGGATAAGGACCACAAAGAAAAAAATATTCAAAAATGATAGGTATGAATGCAATTGGAACAAAAATAGAAGTCCAATGGGATAGGTATCAAATAAGGGTGCAAGTAAGCCCTGTTGGACCGCATAAATACACCTTTTATACCTTGATCATACACCATTTATCACCTCATTCTTATCTTATCCTTCCATAAAACCATTAATCTCCACCACTTTCATAATACATATGGGTTTATATCTCCATTTTCCAAATTATTTATTTTCAAGTATTTTTAAGAGAATTTGTGATTAAATACTAGAAAATTAACATATTTTCATTATATCTCAAAGTTGGTTGAGTTTTATGATGACTACAGGCATATTTGAAAATTTTCACAAGGTCAAAAATCACCACCTAGCTTCAAATTCGAATTTCATCTTCAAGATTTGATTTGGAGATAATCATTCAAG
>JZKD02S0891739.1:0-14064 GCA_000966675.3 Picea glauca | reverse complement strand
AGATAAAGAGCCTACAACGTCCAGAAGTTCGATGAAGTCCATCGTTAAGCACTTGACTCAAAGAAATACACCTGCAAGTTGTTCTCAACAACCAAGAAACATAAGCACATGGTGATAATATATAAAGTTAGCACATTCAATAGTATAATCCATCAATATTCATAACAAATATACCCATGGAATAATAATTCAAATATTTTAAAGATAGTAATTGCATGAGAAAAGAGTATTTCTATTAAAATGTAATTAACAAAAGTGTATGAATCACAAATTTCTGTGTCGACATGGTTTGGAACCCATAAACTAAGTCCCTTATAGCTGAGAATCCTCCACGAAAGGCAAACTCATATAAGAGAGACAATGAGGTTCTCAATCAAGTAGGGAATAACTTAGGGGATGGACAATGTGTTCACATTTAATATGAAGTGAATAATTTCTCTAGAGTAACTTTTCTCTCAAAGTTGAATTCTTCTCCTGTTTACCATATCTCGGATATGGCCCTTTTATAGCCTTCAAATGGAACTAAAGGGCCGAGTCAGAACCTTTCTAGTATATGGAAGGTCAAGGATCATGGATCTCATGACTTGACATGGAAACCCGACACTATTTTTTAATTTTGGGCACAAAACACGACGTACATGGGTTGTAATGGTGCAACCTACGTATGCGCATGTTGTATAACTGTTAGGGATCATATATGTGGACAAATATTGTTTTTATCTCTGATATTTTCAAAAAGGGACTTCAAGTCTGCATAGGGAAATGGAAAAAGGCCTTCTCAGCAAATTTGCATAGGGTGAGGAAAATTTTTCTATAACAGATGCCCCCTAATGTGTGAGGTTAGAGGAGTATATGCGATGGACGAAATACATTATAATAGACAGAAGTGGAGTAATGGAGACTCAACTAAAAGAATTCGTTGTTCATGACAATATTAAAATATGTACTGACTTTGCACACATAGCTGCCATTTTGAATTACACTGCAGATCCATGTGAAAATATAGCAAACAGTTGTTCATGGCCATGAATAGTAAACACAAAGGTGGCTATATGCCAAAGGATGTCATAGAAATGAACAAGGCCCAGTAAAACCAGTCTCAAAATCAATCTGAAGATATCTGTATACAATGGAGTACAATTAGATCTCCCATTATCATTGAAGTCAAATAGCTATTGGTCCAATGAAAGATAGCAACAACTCAGGAAAGTTGTGACTATGAACTGATGTCTTCAATTCTTCTACACAATCTACCAAAGTTACAAGTATACATCGTGTGAATAAAGGAGTTGAGTTTGAACACAATGAGACTTTGTTTGATTATCGGTCATTAAGGTATACTATTAATAAACACGAGACAACCTAATGATAATGAAAGTAGGTATCAAGGCATTGAGTACACTCTTACAAGTGTGAATAAAGGTTTCAAGGTAGAACACTTCAAGAATCCATCGTTCAGGAGAAATTGATGTATTTCCAATTGTCGATGGTGGGAGAACTTTCCACTAATGACTGCAAACCTCTAGGTACTCACAAGACTCTAGGTCTCGTTTCCAGAATAGATGGGTTGAAGTCGATGGAAGGAAACCCGTTGAAAGGAGAGAATTAATGCATCTCTCATCATTTAACACAAGTTACAAAGAAGGATCTTTATGATTTGGAGTAAATCAGACGAAGAACATGTTCATGACTCAACAACCCTGTGTGTCTTTCACATGTGCAGATGCAAAGGGTACACAAAAAAGACCCTCTGAATAGTAGCCAATTAGGAAAACTACTGACAAAGGTGAGGAAACCACCAATAAGGATAATGGCATCCAAGACATTGGACAAATCCCAATGTGTGAATAAATTTATTTTCGTCGAACACAAGGGAGACTCCCCATTCAACGACCAATGATGAAATGTCAACTTTTGGGTTCAAGGTTACCTACCAATGATGAAAGTAGGACCAGGGTGCACAATAGGACTAAAAATTCATATAACTCTGAGACACACTAAGGGTATGGTTGACATACAAAGTCAATATTTCTTTTTAATGGTCAACATAGATTGATAGACATACTTTGAACAAGAGCATGATACATATGGAAGACTTTGGAAGCATAGAATCAATGATGAAACTTTGTGATGCAGGAGCCACCAATCAAACTCTCCATAGGGACTGGAAGAGTAACCAGTCGGGGGAGTAAACTTTAATTAAAGAGCTTATCCTCCTAAAGTCATGATAAACCCCAAAATTTTGATGACACGTGGACTCAAAAGTTTTGTGCTCGATTCAAAGGTGACACGATTGCTGCCAATATAAGATAATATTCTTTTATCGCCCGTCTGTTTTGTTTTTTCATAGTCAAATGAATTCTATGATACAGAGGAGGAAACAAGTGTCACAAGTAAGCAACTAGTTCTAGCAGTGGAACATACCTATGCTCAATGCAAGGAGGTGCATTACGGAGATGGACACTCGGAGGAATGTTTCTTCTTGGGTACAGGGTGCCAAGATGCAAAGGATATAAACAAGGCTCTGCTTAGCTGATGATGAAAAATGTTGAGGTGATAGGATTATAACGCGAAAGTGAGAACCAACAATAGGCTTAATACTGCAAGAAAGAGAATGAGATGCAATTACAAATTAACGCCAAAAAATGTCTTTTTTCATAAATTTAGTCTACTTGGTTTGAAAAGATGGGTAAAATTACACCAAATAGATGTCCTTTCAAATCTAATTAATGAGTGTGAAAGAGATAAGTTCACTCAACAATCTTTTCTCTTTTTGAGAGAGTCGGAAAATAGCTTAAATAAGACTCGAAGGATGGTGTTCTAAGAAACACATAATGGGAGAGGCCAAGGCTCACGTGTAGGACTTCTGTCGAAAATCAACAACTCATAGATAACTGATACAAGCTTAGGAAAACCCAAATATTTCCAAGTTGAGGAGGATAAAATAATTGTAGAGGTTACCTTGTCTACAATATATCCAATAATTCCCCTTATCTGGAAGGGTGTAAAAGAAGGATGTCGAGGCTCTACAAGATCATTCCAATGAAAGGAAACCACCCTAGGACTTGGATGGAGTGTACTCAGAGAGAGTAGGATGATCCCTTATGCAAAAGGTATAGGAATAGAAATTCTAAGGTCATGGTCAAAAGACACATCACCCCCCAAAATAAGAGTGTGATTCACCGAAAATTGCATCGACAATGTCGCTTCCTTAGACTTGTCACTCTCCAAGAGAAGAGTGGGATCATTTGAAAATTGCATCGACACGACCACTTTTTCAACCATTGGTTGAATAGGATGCGAGACAACAAGGTCAAGAGACACATCATCCCCAAAAATAGGAGTGGTTTTGGTCGAATATTGCATCGATACGGTCGTTGGTTGAATAAGATGCAAGACAACAAGGTCAATAGATGCATCTCCCCCAAAAAGAAGTGTGGTGTTAGCTGAAGATTGCATCAAGACGACTGTTGTATCAACCAAATAAGGACTAGAATGTTGGGAAACTAAAGACTACTCGGAACCCAAATGGGCCCCAGGCAAGGACCATGCTTCTTGTACCACAATAGTAGTAGGACACATACGAGTAAGGTGATCTCCTTTGCAAAGCCTACACAGGAACTTGGCCTTACATATTATGTATCTAGGCTTCTCAATAATATGAATGCCCCCAACATGACTTGCAATGGCTAGTGAAATTCTCTCAGCATGACTCACATAGGCTAGTAGCAAATATCCAACATGAATTGCAGAGGTTGATGATGAATTCCCAACATGACTAGCAGAGGTTGGTGACGAACCTTCAACATGACTAGCAGAGGTTGATGATGAATCCCCAACATGACTAACAGAGGTTAGTGATGTATGTGCAGTGTGACTAACAATGAATAGATTTGTGCCCCCAACATGACTTGCAACGGCTGGTTGTTGGTCTTCAATATGACTTGCAGAGGTTATCAACCAATATCCAACATGACTAGCAGAGGTTGGTGATATAATGATAGTATGACTTGCAGTGACTATACTAGCGGTGGTTGGTTGCAACATTTGAGACTAAGGTTCTAGGAAAGACTCATTTTGAGAAATTGTGGGCCTGGAAGGGTTCTGGTATACACCATGGACCTGTCTGGTAGGAAAGTATCCTCCTCCAAATTGATTCATAAAGGGTTGTAATGGCATCATCATCGAGAAAGTATCTTGCGAAGAGAAAGCGACATGAAAAGGGTTACTTAGGTGAGGGTATATGTTTCCCCCAAATGAAGAGACCCCATGAAGGGGGTTTCTCGTATTATAAAACTAACTCCCCCAGGATGAAATACCAGAGGATAGATGGAGGTCTGCCATGGGAAAATATTTTGTAGGAACCAACATAGGGGAAGAAGGATATATGGATGGGATGTAATAGGAAAAATGACCACCCAGTTGAGCACTTGCTCCTGGAAAAGTGAAGCTAGGATTGGATCCATAGGAAGGAAGATTCCAAACTCCTACCGTAAGATTTGGTTGAGGGATATGACTCCTACCAAACGAAAAGGGAGAATAAGAAGGCATCATGCCCCTAGGCCCAAAACTAGGATTCACATAAGAAGATGAGACAAAGGATGACAAGTGTGAAGACATGTCTGGAATACCATGAGAAAAATGATTAGAGGCACAAGTTGTTGGTTGAGTATCATGATTCGACGTACCACTCAAAAATACAAAAGGATTCGTCCCCATGGAATGCGCAAATACCATGGGTTGGGTATCTCTAACTTAGGGAGTCACGGGGACTCCACTAACCATAGCAATGAAAACTCACAACACAATACAAAATCCTAAGGCCAACCAATAATCAAAGATTGCACCAAAATAAACAAAAAAGGCCAATATGCACACAAACAGGATAAAGTGGATGAAAGGGGGCTCCCTCCCTAAAGTAGGTATGCCTCACCCAAGAGGGGCTTGAGACTCCCCACAAAACATAGGAGGTATCATAATCAGTTATAAGGGCCCTCTTGGGATTAACAACCAGTCGATTAGATCCCCCCGGAGAGGTTGTGTGTTGTCCGACCATTATCTGACCAAGGGTACTTGCAGAATAACCGTTGCAAGTAATCTATGTGGTACTTATGTCAAGAAAATAAGCAACCAAGATATAAATTATGCACATACAAACAATTGTAAGTCAGTTCTATCGTATGGGCAGGGTAACAAAGCCCGAAACCTCAAAAACATTGCCTCTCAAAGTGGTAAAGGTACTAGCAAGATCCCCATATATGAATAGATCCCTAGAAATATATATGATGCTAAGAAGGTATTGGGGGGATATCCCCTCAACCAACCTCACATGACCTTGTGCTTGACTCTAATGTAAGCGAAGCCTCCTGATGTCACCAATTATACAATGGATTTCATCACTCCCTTAGTTAGACACATATGTTGATTTAATAGCCTTGGAGAAGTTTACTCACAAAATCCTATTCCAAGGCTCTAAATCCTAGGCTATTTTGTGCACCCTAGAAAATAAAATATTTTCTAATCAATTTTAAATTATTAGCGTTGCTTTTAGTGGCCTTGCTTACTAAAAAATGTGCAGTAGTGAAACTAATGATGTTATGACTCAATAAGTAAAATAAATGAATATAAATAACATGCAAAGTCGTAACTTCAATTCCCAATAAATGATAAGCCGTTCAATATGCAATTTTCAATTTAATTATGTAATTCAAAATAAAATGCAATCTTTCTATACATGTACTAAGATCAATGATAAGAACCCAAAAGATCAAATGGAAATAATGCAAAATGCTTAATATTTTTGTATTTTCAATATAAAAGAATGAAAATGCAAGGACTAAACAAGAGTTTGATATAAAGATTCTACTGAATGTAAACAGAGACAAACCAAGTACGATATCAAGAAGCACACCCCGAGCCCAAGATGCAAGGACAATCAATGAAAAATATGATGAGAAAGRCATCRCCCAAAAATTCAACCAAAGAAAGGTTTCCTATCATTCTACAGGCACTTAACAGTCACAACAGAGACCTAAGAAGACTCAACAACCATAAAAWCTTACCCAACAAACATCAAACTCRRMAACCAAGCCTACAAGAAATATGTGTGYGGTTRTTCAGGAGAAAACCACGTATATACGCCTCTTGCATAAGGAYGRCAYRCGTATGTACGCGACTGYCAGGTAAAAACCYGCGTATATGTRTTAAAACACYGCCAAGTCAAGGATAAGGCTAAGAAACTCARACTCRTAATGAAKAAARGCTGTCAAGCAATCAGATGACAATAAACTCAATATAAACRAGAGCAATCAAAGGATAAAAACACTACAAACCCCRAAAAKAAGATTTTATCMCTAGTATGGTCACCAATTCTTTTASGAGGAAAATCTATCTATGGCATGGKGTAAACCASAAYAGACGRAAATGACTRCAAAAATCAACTCTAATCTCAAGTATGATATATAARAAAATATGMTAACAAGACAAGATAAAGAKCCTACCTCGTCCATACGTTCGATGAAGTMCATCRTTGAGCACTTGACTCAAAGMAATACACCWRCAACTTGTCCTTAACAACCAAGAAACGTAAGCATATGGTGATAATATATAAATTTAGCACCTTCAATAGAATAATACATCAATATTCATAACAAATATGCCCATGGAATAACAATTCAAATATTTTCAAAACATTTATTGGACAAAAAATAGTATTTCTATTAAAATGTAATCAACAGAAGTGTATGAATCACAAAATTCCATGTCGGCACAGTTCGGAACCGAGAAACTAAGTCCCTTCCAACTGGGCCTCCACCACTTCAATCCTCCATGAAAGGAAAGCTCATATAAGAGAGACAATCTGGTTCTCAATCAAGTACGAAAGAGCTTGGGGGTTGAACAATGTGTTCAGACTTAAAAGGATAAAGAAATTCAGACTCAATATGAAGTGAATAATTTATCCAAAATAACTTTTCTCTCAAAGTTGATTTCTTCTCCTCTTTTCCATAGCTTGGATATGGCATGTTTATAACCTTCAAATGGAACTAAAGGTCCGAGTCGAAACGTTTCCAATATATTGTAGGTCAAGGATCATGGATCCCATGATGTGACATGGAAACCCAACACTATTTTTTAATTTTGGGCACAAAACCTGATGTACGTGAGCTGTGATGGTGAAAACTATGTATGCGCATGTTGTATAACTATTAGGGAGCATATATGTGGAAAAATATTTTTTTAGCTCTGGGATTTGCAAAAATGGACTTCAAGTTTGCATAGGGAAATGGAAAAAGGCCTTCTGAGCAAATTTTCATAGAGTGAGTCAAATCTTGCCATAACATTGTGATTTTCATCTGGATAATTAAACCATCGACCAATGTCAAGGGAATGTGTGCTTAGTTTTCATTTTATCATATTAAGTGTGGAAACTTCTTCACAAGATTATGCAGAACCCCTTACCTTTCCGTTATCTATGTTATACCGCTTAAATATTCTAATACATGTTTATGTTTATTGAACAACTTTATTATGGTTTCTTTTTATTGAAGACTGAAATCATGGAGACACGTTGTTTAGATGATATCTTAAAACATAACACGCCTGTCAATTAAATTAAAACATAACACACCTCAATTAAATTATTTATCTAGAAAACTCTTTTGCTTTTTCTATCCAATTTTAGTCTGTAATCTATCCAATTTTCAACATGAAGAAGAAGAGAGACGTTCCACCTTCAAAAACAATATAGATTCCTTTTTCTCCAAAAGTATAAACCAAATAACAAATTCTGGACATAAATCATGGATTTATTATGACATCCATTGCAAATTCACAGTAATTCAGATTACAAGGCACTTTGTTCCATATAGATTTAGATTCGATAAGGAAATGGGTATTGAAGTAATAATGCAATATTTAACTTCTAGAGTCAACAAGTCAATTCACAAGAGATTCTTGGGTACAGTGACAAGGTAGTCTTTATACTGATAGGAGTGGCAGAGCCTTGTAATTTTCAGGTACTCTATTATCAATCATTACGTCCAATAACACTCAACTGAAACAATGTTTATCTTCTTCTCAATAAATTATTAAATAATTAAATATTAAGGAAGTTCATCACAAATTGGACATTTTCCTCTCATCCATATGATAAACATCAAACTACAATTCTCATAAATTAATAAATTTGTATTCTTACAAACTACAGTCAAGTAACTAAGATTATTTTTTAATTCAATTGATTAACCCAAAAGATTGAAGACACTAATAATATAACTAAGATGACTGAAAATTGTCTCATGTTATTTCACCACATTCCAACTTAGATTACTTGATATAGAGTAATTGAGTTTTCTGATTTTTGAAAATTTATCATAACTCAGTTGTCAACCGGTAACTAGATTACTTATGCACCTTAACTATAATGTGATGAAGGATTGAATTTATGTGAGAGGAATTTCTTGCACCTCGATTAAAAGTAATAATTACTCTTATGCATGTAATTAGGTTGACCCATGATTGTCTAGAAATGTGATTACCCTTGCATTCCATGAATAAGGCTGATGGTGATTGTGTTTAATATTGATATATGTAATTTCAGTTGGACTATAGTTAGAATGTTTCCTAGGTGGTAATTGTGTCAATTAATTGATCGTGTTAATATAGTCAGACTTTTGTGGATTCTTCAGAGGTGCTTTGCGCCATGATTTTTTTTATATGATGTACTATTGGTTATGTAAACTGTTTGTCTCTGTGCGTCTTGAGAATAATGTGGATGGATGAATTCTTTAGGTCATTAGTTTACCTGCATCATGAAAATAACATTGATGTATGACTAGTTAAGTGGTTAGACTGCATGCGTGAATTAGCATTTAATGTAATGAATGATTGTTTAAATATTAAACTTCTTGCACGAACGAAACTTAGTGTGACAGATGGTTACATTTATCATAACGGTTAAGTGGTTAGATTGTGTGTCTTTATGAACTAATGTTGATGCATAAATGATTACACTTTTGATTAGTCGTGCACATTACCATAATAGTGATGCATAATTAGTTTAGTAATAAAATTTACTTGCGCGTCTTAATTTAAGTGGGTGTGTGATTGCTTCATAATTAGTCTCTTGCACCTTTGAATTTAATGTTGATCAATCTTGCGTCATGAATTTAGGTTGATATGTGACTGATTTAGTAACTAGTTTCCAATTGCGCTATTAATTAAGTTGACGTGTGATTTTTCTAGGGTTTGTTTACTCTCGCGCGCAACGATTATTTAAATGTTGGTGTATGATTGATAAGGATGATGATTACCCTTGCGCCATGATTAGATGATGATTAGGATTAATGGATTGATCTAGTTGATGTTGGACTTGTTTGTTAGTGGGATGTAGACACCTCCTTGTTATTTAGAACAATAGCTAGCCCTAAGACGTTAAATGGTTAAAATCAATTGGAACCTAGGCTTGATCGTTGCTTATGTGTCTTGGAGGTCCTAACATTGAAGGGTAGGCTGGATGGGTAGTCATTTTATATTCATTATATAATTGAATGTTGTTGTAAATTGTTTCAATATGATTATGATGTGCTAATCTGATACGTTATTTATGTTTATGTGTTGTTATCCTTTGTTGACGCGTTAAATGCATCGTTGGTGATGATTTATGTGATAAGTAGCTGATACTTCTTTTACTTATGATGTTGATGATTAGGCACTGATGTGATCATGTGTTGATGTTAATTCTTAATGCAAAAAAAATAAAAACATTTACCTTTTGTTCTTCAATTTTCTTACACGTAATGGAGGGTTGTTACAAAATTGAAGGTCAATCCAGGACAACGTTAATCTAGGATACTAATTTAATTTGTATTAATAATTATATGAATATATTTAATACAATATTGAAAGTTTAACATCCATAAAGATTGATTAGAAAAAGATAAACAAAATTGAAAAATACATATATAAAGTTTTAACATATTTTAAAAATTAAACTTTACATATATAAACTTCAAACATCTTTGTAAATTTGAAGCATTATTCTTGTTTGATTGGAAAAAGCTAAATAATGTTACTCTTATAATATGGAAATACAATAAAAGTTAATGATATGGTTGGAGCAAATGCTTGCCATGGATAAGGTATTGATTTATTCTACTTTCATATTTAGTGACTTGCAGAAAAACACACATGCATTAAAAAGATTTCATATCCACATCTATACAGTGAGTAATATTAATTTTTTTTTACTTCAATAATTTTTAAAATGATATTTATATAATTTAATCTTTGCTTTATAGTGGCATTTTTAATAAATATAAAGAAAATATTTGTAATAATTTATGTATTTGTAATAATGGAATAAAAATATTTGCATTTTAATTTAATTTAATAGAATAAAAATATTTGCATTTAAATTTAATTGAAGCTCTCTAAAAGCTCCCAAAAGAGTTTCTAATCAACTGAGAACATTCCCGTACAACTATAGAAATTCGCTATTTCATTCTCCTGGACCAATCACAAAATATAATTTTAAATATTTAAAAATAAAAAACTAATTTATTTTATTTATAACATTTAGATTAAAAAACATTATTTTGAAAAACAATTAAAAACAATATGAGAAATCAGTCATTTCATTCTTCTTAACTTCTTTGACAAAATATAATTTTAAATATTTAAACATAAAAAAATACCAATTTAGTTTATTTATAATATTTAGATTAATAAACATTATTTTGAAAAACATTTAAAAACATTATGGGAAACTATTCATTTCATTCTTCTTAACCAATAAGAATAATGTGGCACAACCAAACTTTTTTTTAGCGTTAGCATTGACTTATTTCAACTTGTTAAATTGATTTGCATTTAGATCCATTGGATTGCATTTAATGTTAAATTTGAGTGTACATTAAGGACTAAATTGTAAATTAATATTGTTAAATAGTGGGATAATTGCAACTTGTGCATTAATCTTGTTAACGTCGTCTATGAGGTGAATTGCTAAAACTAGATTGTATCTAATGATAAAATTTAGGTTGTTCCATTTTAGATTGTAATCAATGTTAATTAGATTGGCATGTTCGACTGAGTTGTGATTCATAAATGTTGATTCAGAGGGTAAGTTATGTTGCTTTCGATTGGTATCTATTGATTGATTTAGACATGATTAAGAGGTTGGGTTGTTGACGAAGTCATGTGTTGGCTTGCGTCTTCCTTTTTTGATGTCCCCTTGCATCTCGTCGACCTAATGTTGGGGTGTGGGTGCAGGCTTGTGTCAATTGTTTCACCTCCTAGCGCACTTTATTTTCTTGAATCCTTGGTCCCGTTAGGATTGTTGTGCCAAGATTATTGGCGTGCCTATCGCTGGGGAATGACATGATTCCAGATGAGGGGATCATGGCGTGCCCTATTTGATAGAGGCGAACGATTACTTGGCTAGAGTCTGTGTTACCCAATGTGGGTGTTGATCATTGTAGTCATTTTTGGCGCATGGGTTGTGACGCCTTCATGCATTGGGTTCACACGCCTTGAGGTTCTTGTCCTTGGTTGTCAAGGTCGTTGTGTTGGGAGGGGGTGTTGTCCCTTAGTTTTAGGTGAGGTCAGGTTGCGTCAGGTGGGTAGTCATTTCTCGTTGTTGTGTTATGCATGTTCCACCCAGTTACCCTTGTGCCAGTGCATGGAGTCATAGTTTCCTATTGCCTGGAATGTGTGCTTGCGTTCTTCATCAGTTGTGTGGTTAAACTGTTGTCATCGTTGCCTTCTTGCCTAAGAGAAAAAAAAAATTGCATCTTTTGTTTCATTTGTATTCGTAATGATGGGGTCATTACATGTGGTATCAGAGCGAGTTCAATCCGCGACTTGGCATCACTACGAATTTCGTTGATTGGGTATTTGATTATAATGTTGTTAATTAAGTTGACTTGTATTCATGCAGGTAATCATAGTTAGAGGATGTCGCGAAGACAGACGATGGGGTGCTAGGGGAGGAGGCGTGACACCTCCAGTAGCATCCATTCCTAAGGGGTCCAACCCCCAGGGAGACAAACAGGTTGTCGGGCAGGAACAAATAGCGGTGGGTGATGTGGTTAGAATGATGAGATATTTTCAGCGGATGTTCAAGGCACTGATCAACCATTTGGATAGATATGAGGCCAGTGCATCGATACCCACTGAGGGTCCACCGCGCGCTCTGGTTGGTACTGGTAGCATTCACCGCGAACTCGAGAAGGTCAAATTTCTCGAGTTCTTTGGTGCCCCAGATGACGTAGCCGTCGAGGCATGGTTGGAGAATATGGCGATGTGCTTTGCACTTCGTGACTATACCTCCAACATGAAGGTCCACATGGCAGTTTTTCAACTAAAGGGGAGCGCTCTTATATGGTGGAAGACGCTCCTGCCACAAGTGAACATGATCGTCGAAGATGTGTCATGGGAACTGTTCGAGGAACGGTTCTAAGAGAGGTACCTATCAGAGGAATTCATTGAGTGTCAGCTCAATGAGTTCAACGCCTTACGAGAGGGTGACCGTACGGTGCCCGAGTACGAGGCCCATTTTATGGAGCTTCTTCAGTATTCTCTGCATCCTAATACTGATAAAATTAAGGTCAACAGGTTCGTGTTCGGCCTTAATGGCAACATATGTGAAAAGGTTCAGATTGTGATGCCTCAAACCTTGCATGATGCCATCCAAAAGGCCCTCATAATAGAGGAGGAGCTTATCGGAGAGGGTCAGAGCAGGACTCTAGCAAGACCAACAGGGAAGGTGTCATCTGGTGCGCAACAACATCATACACCAGCCAAACATAGGCTAGGATATTGTGGCTTCCAGAGGGGATCCAATTTTGCTACACCTTAGTGACATACATCTCAACAGCAGACACCTTATCAGGGACCACAACATCAGCAGTAGCGTTGATCGCAACAAAAACAGTTTAGGCCTTTTCAGCAGAACATACCAAGATTCCAGGCCAGTGGGTCGTCACCTTCTACTTCTAGTACCAGGAGTACTAGACCGAAGAAAGGGTTTTGGATGTGTGGGGAGCCACACTACCAGCACGACTGCCCCGTGGAGAGGACTAGAGCATCTAGATCAACCAGACCCACTACCGTGGGAGATATGGGCAAGGCCCATCGGATTCATGCAACGAATAACTGCCAGGTAGAGCACCAGTCGATTGTGCTCGAGACATCAGGTACCATTGTTGACCAGACCCTTAGTATTTTGATAGATCCCGGTGCTACCGAGAGTTTCATTTCTGGTGCAGAGCTAAAAAGGATTAAGGTAAAGGCAGTCCAACAGGATGAGTTTAACTTCATAGAGATGGCTTCAGAAGCTAAACAGAAGGTTGGAGGAAAGGTTACGGGTTGTACCCTTAACCTGGGAGAATTTGTCACCAGGGTCGACTTGTACATCACAATCTTAGGATCTTATGACGTTGTGATCGGCATGGACTGGTTGGAATCACATGAGGTGATACTCAACTGTGAGATGAAACGATTGAGCTTGGTCGATGATGAGGGGAAAAAATGCGTGATTGTAGGATGGAACCAGGGAGTTTCCCTGAGGTTCATCTCTTCCTTGCAGCTACGGAAGAGCATGCGTAATGGATGTAAGATTTATGCGATCCTTACATTATACGAGAAGGGAGTAGCGAAAGGTGTAGAACACCTTCCTGTGGTGAGAGAGTTTGCGGACGTCTTTCCAAAGGAGTTACCTAGGAGGTCGTCGGAGAGGGAATTGGAGTTTACTATAGAACTAAAATTGGGGATTGAACCAATAGCGAGAATGCCTTATCGAATGTCGAGCCAAGAGTTACAAGAGTTGAGAATGCAATTGAAAGAATTGTTGGACCTGGGACCATTCAATGAGACAAAGAGTTGCTTGAAATTGAACAATTATAATTAGATAAAGGTTGATTGGCACTTGCACATTATACCCCTAGCACATACCTCTTCTATTAGTTTGAAAATGATTCATTGAAAATTTATACAAGGAAGAGTTGATCAACCCTTATAGACTAGGTCAAATAAGGGAAAATGATTAATTAAAAAGATCAAATG
>JZKD02S0891717.1:0-14064 GCA_000966675.3 Picea glauca | reverse complement strand
TTATCGCAGGGTTCTCAAAGATAGATCACCCTATCACTTCCTTGCAAAGGAAGGAGAAAAAGTTTCAGTGGACTGGAGAGTGTGAGAAAAGTTTCCAGTGATTGAAGCAGTTGTTAACCAATGCTCCAATCTTGAGGATTGTAGATCCAAATGTGGATTTTGTGTAGTGCACAGATGCGTGTAAAGAAGGGTTGGGAGGAATTCTCAGTGAGAATGGATTTGTAATCTGTTATGAGTCCAAGAACTCGAAAGAGAAAGGAAAGAATTATGTCACTCATGATTTGGAGTTAGCAGCAATTGTTCACGCTTTGAGGAAATGGAGACATTACCTCATGGGAAGGAGATTTGAAATGAGAACAGACCACAATGGTCTGAAATATTTGTCTGATCAGCCAACCTTAAACGCTAGACAAAGTAGGTGGCCAGAATTTCTGTGTGAATACGACTTTGAGATCAAGCATATCAAAGGAAAGGAGAATAAAGTGGTTGATGCACTCAACAAGAGGGTGCATGAATTACATGCTACAACCATTAGCATGTATCAGACTGATATTAAAAGCATAATTCAGGAGGTTGCAAATGTATATCTGTAGTATAGAGAATTGGTAGCCAAGCTACAATAGGGTAAGATGCCATAGAAGATGGAAATTTATAAATTGGAAATAGATGGAATACTGCTGTACAAGAACAAAATTTTTGTACCCAATGTCTAGTGCTTGAAATAGATGATTTTGCAGGAGATGCATAATGTACCTTATGCAGGGCACCCTGGATATCAGAAAAGAGTAGAAACAGTCAAGAGCCATTACTTTTGGCCAGGTATGAAGAGAGAAATCGATGAATACATCGCCAGATGTATGGAGTGCAAGAAATTTAAAGTTGAGCATAGGCACCCAACAGGGTTGCTGCAACCTTTACCCATTCCTAAGTGGAAGTGGGAAGTAGTAACAATGGATTTTATTACAGGATTTCCTAGAACAACCAAGCTGCATGATTCGATCATGGTGGTGGTGGACAAGATTACAAAAGCTACCCATTTTATTCCACTGAAAACTACTCACAAGGCAACATATGTTGTTGATATTTTCATAAAGGAAGTGGCACGATTGCACGGAATTCCTAAAACGATTGTGTTCGATAGAGACCCGAAATTCACCTCGAATTTCTGGAAAGGATTTTTCAAAGAATTCAGAACGAATATGAACTTTAGTATAGCTTATCATCCCGAGTCTGATGGACAGACAGAGAGGGTGAACAGGGTAATAGAAGACATATTGAGAATGTATGTGATGGACAAACCAACAAGATGGGAAGACGACCTGCACTTGGTAGAATATGCCTACAAAAATGGGTATCATGCATCGTTGAAGATGAGCCCATTTGAAGCACTTTCTGGAAGAAAGTGAAATACTCCAATGAGTTGGGATAATCCAGCTGATAGAGCAGTAGTTGGGCTAGAGTTGCTCAAGGAGATGGAGGACCAAATGATAAAAATTAAGCAGAATTTGAAAGCTACCCAAGACAGGAAGAAAAGTTTTGCTGATAAGAACATAACCCAAAGAGAGTTCAAAGTGGGTGATCATGTTTTCTTGAAAGTGAAAGATAACAGGGGTTCCCTAAAGCTGGGAAGTTGTGCCAAGTTGGCAGCTAGATTTTGTGGGCCATTTGAAATCTTGGAAAGGATTGGGCCAGTTTCATATATGCTTGCATTACCTGCATCCATGAATGTACATAATGTGTTTCATGTTTCATTTCTTAATAAATATATACCAGATGTTATTCATGTTATCGATTGGAATGTGATTCGGGTGGAACAAAAAGGTGTCCTGGAAGTGCATCCTATGCGCATATTGGAAAGGAAAAAAAAACAGCTCTGGAATCAAGCTATAGGGCTTGTAGAGGTCCAATGGACCTGGTATGGTCCTGAGGACACAACATGGGAGCATGAAGATGCTATGCAGGCAGAGTACCCGCATCTTTTTGAAAATTTTGAAAAGCTTGCAGATGCAGTGTAAAGTTTCACTGAGGACAGTGCAAAAATAAGGGGAGGGGATTGTAATGTCCCCAAGGCCAAGCCCTATTGTAAATCATGTCTATGAAGTATAAATATTTCATTATGAATTTTAATTATGTTTTATAGGCTGGTGAGACAAGTTTATATAAGCTGGTGGGCTTATGTGTTATTAGGTCGGAGAGCCTAAGTGTTAAGGCCGAGAGCCTGCTTTTGTATATGTAATCGTGTAGAACATTAATAACAAAATATAAAAAAAACTACGTGTAGACCGACCATGATGAATGAGTGATGGGGGACTAAGCTTCCACTGAGTGGGTAAGGGATTGGGGGCTGGAAGGTTGGAAAGAGAGGCTAAGTGTTGAGACTAGGGGCTTAAGTCCTTGGGAATAGTATTTTAATATTATTCCAAAAATCCATGTGAAATATATGTTTTGTCCTAAGTTTCTGGAGAGGAACGCATGCTGATGGAGTGCATGTTGCTTCATGGGTGACATGTGTCGACCCAGGAACATGCAGTTAAAAACTGCAGAAGTCAACCGTGGAGGGGGTCGCTCCTCATTCCATCATCCTTTGCGTATGATTTTGGATACCCTCACGCAGCTCTGAGAACCAGAAAACCGAGACCTCTCCCTGAAGACCAAAACATCATCCGTCTGATTCTGTTATTGGTTTGCATCTGCCCTTGACATACCTATGCACCATTGAGAGAACTGTTCAGGAGGGGAAAGTCGACTTGTGAGTCCAAGAACCCAATCTATCCTCCATTGCCAAGATGAATCCGTACCCGATCTTTCTGTAGGTTGTTGTTTTCTATTTTCCTGAGTGGGGTTGTGTTGTGGTTATCCTCACCATGCAGGAATTGAGTTGGAAGGGGCTGAAGAACCGGGTTTTAAGGCCCTTAGTTGAAGAGGGAGTCTTCTAGGCCTATGAGAAGCTATTTCCATGTGAAGGAGTCTGTTGGGAAGTGGTATTCTTCCAGAGAGTGTCCAACACCAGCTACGGAGCTCTAAGACTTCCTGATCCGGCCTATTGTCGAGACCCAGAGAGGAGGTGAAGCACTAATGGACTATGCTTGTGAAGGTGTATACTCCCAGGCGGAATAGGCATGTGGGGAATGAGAGTCCGTGAGTAGTGGGCGTAAGAAGGCATCCTGGAAAGAATCCTTCCAGTTATTCTGTGCAGTTTTCCTTGTAACCTCAACCTAGACTAGGATTCCTTGCCTTGGGTGGAGCTTAGTCCCAGCTCGGGGGTGACCCACTGCTGAGAGTGATGAGCAGTGTGGTTTAAGGCTGGGAGGTTCATGGAAGGCCTGCATGTGGTTGGTGGAATTGCGCTAGTAATAAAAGATAAGTGTTAATTTTGTACTTAATTTATAAGTATATGCATGTCTGTGATGCTTATATGTATCATGTATTATGTTGTGCATATGAATTATTGTTAATGCCAGGGATTATTTATGTTAGTAGTAATCTTGTGTTTACTCAGAGTTAAATGTGTTTAATATGACTTAAATGCATGTTATTAATTAAGTATGAGAATGATGTTGTTCCGCATAGTAACATTTGCCCGGCCAGTGGGATGACGGTCGGGGCACGTTTACACCAATGTTTTCCAAACATCAACATAATGAAGGAAAATATTGGAGTGAATCATAGGATGAAGATCAAGAATATTGATGTTTGTACCAGATAATCAACGAAGAAAGAGATTATGTTGAACCAAACACGCAAGGAGAAATCTCAACAGAATCTCCCATGTCTGTCGGACACAACTCTGAATTGGATTGATACAATTGGTACATAGAAAATTTGGAAGCACGCTCAAAAGAATGCTGGACCATTGAATCCATCCCAATTAAACGTCCAAGAACATGTTTTGCAATCCAAGAAATACCCATAGTATATGAGAAAAGGATACGATAAAATCCCACGCTAATTCCGACTGACAATACAACGAAAAATGCCACTGCATTATAACAAACAAAATGCACCATTGACACACATTGTAGAAGTTTCTAAATGTCTAGGTGAACAAGGTAGAACCCAAAACCTGGTGGAAGATTTCACAGACCAATACACAAGATGGTGGGAAACAAATTACACAAGACTACAAATTTGGACAACCGTATCGGCTTACTTTATAGAACATTTTGGAGAGAAGAAACTAGCTAAAGTAGCTGAAATTCCCCTCTTCAAAATTGGGTAAGATCTAGTCAAACATATCCACTGTTGTGAGAATGAATGGTGTAGAATTGGATATAGAGATGAAATGGTATGGCCACACATGTTTCCAGATACACTATATGAAATACCAAACAAATGGTAAAAAAACAAAGAAACATGTGGCCATACACTTAATTGGTCCGACATCAAGGAAAATTTTGTCCAAGACTTCAAATTCACCCTAGAGGAGCGTTTAAGAGAAGAAACATAAAAAATTAAAAGCTTCCTAGAAAAACTGACACAATACATGTATAAAGAAAAAGGTAAAATGACTTTTGACATAGGATTGACGTCGACATGCCACCTTATTTCAACAAAGAATAACAAAAATAAACAACACGAAGAATCAACATGGAAAACAAAAGACGTCCTGGCCATATAGTTTGATGGAAAAGTGATCACCCAATTATGTAAAACTATGTAAAATCAATATTAAAAATAACCAAGGAATAAAAGGATGATCTTGAACAACTCAACTTCCCGAAAAGCTTCACCAAAGTCAAATAAGAGGAAGGACACCTCGATGAAGAAAAAACACCAGAATGGATGAATGTTAAAATAAAGACAAAAGAGTTCGATATATCAAATGACGATCCATCCAGAATCACCCTATACATTATCACACAAATATAAGTCTATCATATAGAAAGAAATTGATGGAATGTTAGAAGCATACATCATATATCCAATCGACAAAAAATACTGGGAAAGTCCTATGGTGATCCATATGAAGAAGAACGACACTAAGAAATTAAGAATCTCTGTCGACTTCTAACGAATCAAAAAAATGACTTTAATGGATCCTTTTCCCACCCCATTCGTTGATGAAATAATTAATGAAGTTGTAGGTCACGAATTTTATTCATTCACAGATGGGTTTTCAAGATACAATAAAGTACCTATAGCTAAAGAAGACCAAACAAAGATGACATTTGTATATGAATTTGGATTCTTCTCCCATAACGTAATTCCATTTGGGATAAATAATGCCCCGACAATGTTTTCAATAATAGTTATAAAATCATTTCAAGAATACATATACAATACAATGGTTGTCTATTTCTATGACTTGACTATATACATCCTATTTAAAAACCATATACAATGGATAAGATTAATGTTTGAATGATGCAAAAAAATCTAGTTGTCTCTCAATATTAAGAAATGCATATTTTCCACCCCAATTGGCATTCTCCTAGGACACGTGGTATGAAAATATGGTGTAAAAGTAAACATGGTGAAAATCAAAATCATCCTCGACTTGAAACCACTTGTAAATCAGAAATAGATTAAAATCCTCCTCAGGCATACTGGGTATTATAGAAAATTTATATGCCACTATTCAAAGATTACTTTTCAAATGGATGAGATTCTTCATAAATAAATCGACTTCATATGGAGCCAATACTTCCAAGACTCGTTTGAATTATTAAAGAAAAAAATGGTCGAAGCCCCTATATTAAAATTCCCCAACTAGTCAAGAAGATTTCATGTACATGTTGATGCTTCAAATGGAGTTGTAGGGTCAGTTCTCACACAACCATACAATGAAACAATCGACCACCCTAATGCTTACGCCAATTGGAATACAAATAAAGAAGAAAAAAATTACTCGAGCACATAAAGGGAAGCCTTGCCGATGATATTTGCATTGCAGAAATTACGACATTATTTACTTGTGAACCCATTCACATTTTTTTATAGATCATCAAGCATTAAATTATCTAGTCAATAAAACTGTGCATCAAGGAAATATCTTCCATTGGTTATTGTTATTCCAAGAATTTGAATTCGATATAATCGTTCGACCAAGAAAAAATAACATCCGTCCCAACAATATGTATCGAATGGAGATAGGGGAGGACCTGATCGACATAGAGGATGGATTTCCAAATGCACATCTATTTAATGTCGATGCAACCCCAAAATATATGGAAGAAATAGAAAATTTCTTAGAAGAGGGGAAGGCACCTGATGATCTCCCAACAAATAAAAATAAAGTGCTATCTCTACGGGAAATTCCATTCACCATCATAAATAAATATCTATATAAAATGGGACCCGACAACATCTTGAGGAGATGTGCTTTAGAACATGAACATGAAGACATCATCAACAAAGAACATGTGGGACTAGCTAGGGGCGACTTCCAAGCCGACACGACGACTCAAAAGATACTTCAGGTGGGTCTGTGGTGGTTGAACTTGTACAAATAGTGTCGGGAACATGTTAAAAAATGTGATAGCTACCAAAGAATGGGCCAACCTCTATGGAAAAATGAAATTCCATTACAGTCGGTGAACTCTAATCTACCATTTGAAATATGGTTCATCGAATTTGTCGATTCATTTCCCTAAATAGCAAGAAGAATAGGTGAAAAAAATATTATTACTGTAGTCAAATATGTGACCAAGTGGGCAGAACTAATTGAAACATGTACTAAATAAGTTGCAACTAAATTTATCTATGAGAACATAATAATAAGATTTGGATGTACACTAGCACTAATCAGTGATCAAGGGAAACATTTTGTAAACGAGACGATCCAAGTCCTTATAAATAAATTTCTCATTGATCACATAAGAACAACTGCATACCATCCCCAAGAAAATGTTTTTTTTGAATCATTTAATAAAATTCTGCATAAAGGACTCACTAAAATCCATGGCATCAACAAGAATGATTNTTATCGCAGGGTTCTCAAAGATAGATCACCCTATCACTTCCTTGCAAAGGAAGGAGAAAAAGTTTCAGTGGACTGGAGAGTGTGAGAAAAGTTTCCAGTGATTGAAGCAGTTGTTAACCAATGCTCCAATCTTGAGGATTGTAGATCCAAATGTGGATTTTGTGTAGTGCACAGATGCGTGTAAAGAAGGGTTGGGAGGAATTCTCAGTGAGAATGGATTTGTAATCTGTTATGAGTCCAAGAACTCGAAAGAGAAAGGAAAGAATTATGTCACTCATGATTTGGAGTTAGCAGCAATTGTTCACGCTTTGAGGAAATGGAGACATTACCTCATGGGAAGGAGATTTGAAATGAGAACAGACCACAATGGTCTGAAATATTTGTCTGATCAGCCAACCTTAAACGCTAGACAAAGTAGGTGGCCAGAATTTCTGTGTGAATACGACTTTGAGATCAAGCATATCAAAGGAAAGGAGAATAAAGTGGTTGATGCACTCAACAAGAGGGTGCATGAATTACATGCTACAACCATTAGCATGTATCAGACTGATATTAAAAGCATAATTCAGGAGGTTGCAAATGTATATCTGTAGTATAGAGAATTGGTAGCCAAGCTACAATAGGGTAAGATGCCATAGAAGATGGAAATTTATAAATTGGAAATAGATGGAATACTGCTGTACAAGAACAAAATTTTTGTACCCAATGTCTAGTGCTTGAAATAGATGATTTTGCAGGAGATGCATAATGTACCTTATGCAGGGCACCCTGGATATCAGAAAAGAGTAGAAACAGTCAAGAGCCATTACTTTTGGCCAGGTATGAAGAGAGAAATCGATGAATACATCGCCAGATGTATGGAGTGCAAGAAATTTAAAGTTGAGCATAGGCACCCAACAGGGTTGCTGCAACCTTTACCCATTCCTAAGTGGAAGTGGGAAGTAGTAACAATGGATTTTATTACAGGATTTCCTAGAACAACCAAGCTGCATGATTCGATCATGGTGGTGGTGGACAAGATTACAAAAGCTACCCATTTTATTCCACTGAAAACTACTCACAAGGCAACATATGTTGTTGATATTTTCATAAAGGAAGTGGCACGATTGCACGGAATTCCTAAAACGATTGTGTTCGATAGAGACCCGAAATTCACCTCGAATTTCTGGAAAGGATTTTTCAAAGAATTCAGAACGAATATGAACTTTAGTATAGCTTATCATCCCGAGTCTGATGGACAGACAGAGAGGGTGAACAGGGTAATAGAAGACATATTGAGAATGTATGTGATGGACAAACCAACAAGATGGGAAGACGACCTGCACTTGGTAGAATATGCCTACAAAAATGGGTATCATGCATCGTTGAAGATGAGCCCATTTGAAGCACTTTCTGGAAGAAAGTGAAATACTCCAATGAGTTGGGATAATCCAGCTGATAGAGCAGTAGTTGGGCTAGAGTTGCTCAAGGAGATGGAGGACCAAATGATAAAAATTAAGCAGAATTTGAAAGCTACCCAAGACAGGCAGAAAAGTTTTGCTGATAAGAACATAACCCAAAGAGATTTCAAAGTGGTTGATCATGTTTTCTTGAAAGTGAAAGCTAAGAGGGGTTCCCTGAAGCTGGGAAGTTGTGCCAAGTTGGCAGCTAGATTTTGTGGGCCATTTGAAATCCTGGAAAGGATTGGGCCAGTTTCATATATGCTTGCATTACCTGCATCCATGACTGTACATAATGTGTTTCATGTTTCATTTCTTAATAAATATATACCAGATGCTATTCATGTTATCGATTGGAATGTGATTCGGGTGGAACAAAAAGGTGTCCTGGAAGTGCATCCTATGCGCATATTGGACAGGAAAAAAAAACAGCTCTGGAATCGAGCTATAGAGCTTGTAGAGGTCCAATGGACCTGGTATGGTCCTGAGGACACAACATGGGAGCATGAAGATGTTATGCAGGCAGAGTACCCGCATCTTTTTGAAAATTTTGAAAAGCTTGCAGATGCAGTGTAAAGTTGCACTGAGGACAGTGCAAAAATAAGGGGAGGGGATTGTAATGTCCCCAAGGCCAAGCCCTATTGTAAATAATGTCTATGAAGTATAAATATTTCATTATGAATTGTAATTATGTTTTATAGGCTGGTGAGACAAGTTTATATAAGCTGGTGGGCTTATGTGTTATTAGGTCAGAGAGCCTAAGTGTTAAGGCCGAGAGCCTTCTTTTGTATATGTAATCGTGTAGAACATTAATAACAAAATATAAAAACCACTACGTGTAGACCGACCATGATGAATGAGTGATGGGGGACTAAGCTTCCACAGAGTGGTTAAGGGATTGGGGGCTGGAAGGTTGGAAAGAGAGGCTAAGTGTTGAGACTAGGGGCTTAAGTCCTTGGGAATAATATTTTAATAATAATCCAAAAAGCCATGTGAAATATATGTTTTGTCCTAAGTTTCTGGAGAGGAACGCATGCTGATGGAGTGCATGTTGCTTCATGGGTGACATGTGTCGACCCAGGAACATGCAGTTAAAAACTGCAGAAGTCAACCGTGGAGGGGGTCGCTCCTCATTCCATCATCCTTTGCGTATGATTTTGGATACCCTCACGCAGCTCTGAGAACCAGAAAACCGAGACCTCTCCCTGAAGACCAAAACATCATCCGTCTGATTCTGTTATTGGTTTGCATCTGCCCTTGACATACCTATGCACCATTGAGAGAACTGTTCAGGAGGGGAAAGTCGACTTGTGAGTCCAAGAACCCAATCTATCCTCCATTGCCAAGATGAATCCGTACCCGATCTTTCTGTAGGTTGTTGTTTTCTATTTTCCTGAGTGGGGTTGTGTTGTGGTTATCCTCACCATGCAGGAATTGAGTTGGAAGGGGCTGAAGAACCGGGTTTTAAGGCCCTTAGTTGAAGAGGGAGTCTTCTAGGCCTATGAGAAGCTATTTCCATGTGAAGGAGTCTGTTGGGAAGTGGTATTCTTCCAGAGAGTGTCCAACACCAGCTACGGAGCTCTAAGACTTCCTGATCCGGCCTATTGTCGAGACCCAGAGAGGAGGTGAAGCACTAATGGACTATGCTTGTGAAGGTGTATACTCCCAGGCGGAATAGGCATGTGGGGAATGAGAGTCCGTGAGTAGTGGGCGTAAGAAGGCATCCTGGAAAGAATCCTTCCAGTTATTCTGTGCAGTTTTCCTTGTAACCTCAACCTAGACTAGGATTCCTTGCCTTGGGTGGAGCTTAGTCCCAGCTCGGGGGTGACCCACTGCTGAGAGTGATGAGCAGTGTGGTTTAAGGCTGGGAGGTTCATGGAAGGCCTGCATGTGGTTGGTGGAATTGCGCTAGTAATAAAAGATAAGTGTTAATTTTGTACTTAATTTATAAGTATATGCATGTCTGTGATGCTTATATGTATCATGTATTATGTTGTGCATATGAATTATTGTTAATGCCAGGGATTATTTATGTTAGTAGTAATCTTGTGTTTACTCAGAGTTAAATGTGTTTAATATGACTTAAATGCATGTTATTAATTAAGTATGAGAATGATGTTGTTCCGCATAGTAACATTTGCCCGGCCAGTGGGATGACGGTCGGGGCACGTTTACACCAATGTTTTCCAAACATCAACATAATGAAGGAAAATATTGGAGTGAATCATAGGATGAAGATCAAGAATATTGATGTTTGTACCAGATAATCAACGAAGAAAGAGATTATGTTGAACCAAACACGCAAGGAGAAATCTCAACAGAATCTCCCATGTCTGTCGGACACAACTCTGAATTGGATTGATACAATTGGTACATAGAAAATTTGGAAGCACGCTCAAAAGAATGCTGGACCATTGAATCCATCCCAATTAAACGTCCAAGAACATGTTTTGCAATCCAAGAAATACCCATAGTATATGAGAAAAGGATACGATAAAATCCCACGCTAATTCCGACTGACAATACAACGAAAAATGCCACTGCATTATAACAAACAAAATGCACCATTGACACACATTGTAGAAGTTTCTAAATGTCTAGGTGAACAAGGTAGAACCCAAAACCTGGTGGAAGATTTCACAGACCAATACACAAGATGGTGGGAAACAAATTACACAAGACTACAAATTTGGACAACCGTATCGGCTTACTTTATAGAACATTTTGGAGAGAAGAAACTAGCTAAAGTAGCTGAAATTCCCCTCTTCAAAATTGGGTAAGATCTAGTCAAACATATCCACTGTTGTGAGAATGAATGGTGTAGAATTGGATATAGAGATGAAATGGTATGGCCACACATGTTTCCAGATACACTATATGAAATACCAAACAAATGGTAAAAAAACAAAGAAACATGTGGCCATACACTTAATTGGTCCGACATCAAGGAAAATTTTGTCCAAGACTTCAAATTCACCCTAGAGGAGCGTTTAAGAGAAGAAACATAAAAAATTAAAAGCTTCCTAGAAAAACTGACACAATACATGTATAAAGAAAAAGGTAAAATGACTTTTGACATAGGATTGACGTCGACATGCCACCTTATTTCAACAAAGAATAACAAAAATAAACAACACGAAGAATCAACATGGAAAACAAAAGACGTCCTGGCCATATAGTTTGATGGAAAAGTGATCACCCAATTATGTAAAACTATGTAAAATCAATATTAAAAATAACCAAGGAATAAAAGGATGATCTTGAACAACTCAACTTCCCGAAAAGCTTCACCAAAGTCAAATAAGAGGAAGGACACCTCGATGAAGAAAAAACACCAGAATGGATGAATGTTAAAATAAAGACAAAAGAGTTCGATATATCAAATGACGATCCATCCAGAATCACCCTATACATTATCACACAAATATAAGTCTATCATATAGAAAGAAATTGATGGAATGTTAGAAGCATACATCATATATCCAATCGACAAAAAATACTGGGAAAGTCCTATGGTGATCCATATGAAGAAGAACGACACTAAGAAATTAAGAATCTCTGTCGACTTCTAACGAATCAAAAAAATGACTTTAATGGATCCTTTTCCCACCCCATTCGTTGATGAAATAATTAATGAAGTTGTAGGTCACGAATTTTATTCATTCACAGATGGGTTTTCAAGATACAATAAAGTACCTATAGCTAAAGAAGACCAAACAAAGATGACATTTGTATATGAATTTGGATTCTTCTCCCATAACGTAATTCCATTTGGGATAAATAATGCCCCGACAATGTTTTCAATAATAGTTATAAAATCATTTCAAGAATACATATACAATACAATGGTTGTCTATTTCTATGACTTGACTATATACATCCTATTTAAAAACCATATACAATGGATAAGATTAATGTTTGAATGATGCAAAAAAATCTAGTTGTCTCTCAATATTAAGAAATGCATATTTTCCACCCCAATTGGCATTCTCCTAGGACACGTGGTATGAAAATATGGTGTAAAAGTAAACATGGTGAAAATCAAAATCATCCTCGACTTGAAACCACTTGTAAATCAGAAATAGATTAAAATCCTCCTCAGGCATACTGGGTATTATAGAAAATTTATATGCCACTATTCAAAGATTACTTTTCAAATGGATGAGATTCTTCATAAATAAATCGACTTCATATGGAGCCAATACTTCCAAGACTCGTTTGAATTATTAAAGAAAAAAATGGTCGAAGCCCCTATATTAAAATTCCCCAACTAGTCAAGAAGATTTCATGTACATGTTGATGCTTCAAATGGAGTTGTAGGGTCAGTTCTCACACAACCATACAATGAAACAATCGACCACCCTAATGCTTACGCCAATTGGAATACAAATAAAGAAGAAAAAAATTACTCGAGCACATAAAGGGAAGCCTTGCCGATGATATTTGCATTGCAGAAATTACGACATTATTTACTTGTGAACCCATTCACATTTTTTTATAGATCATCAAGCATTAAATTATCTAGTCAATAAAACTGTGCATCAAGGAAATATCTTCCATTGGTTATTGTTATTCCAAGAATTTGAATTCGATATAATCGTTCGACCAAGAAAAAATAACATCCGTCCCAACAATATGTATCGAATGGAGATAGGGGAGGACCTGATCGACATAGAGGATGGATTTCCAAATGCACATCTATTTAATGTCGATGCAACCCCAAAATATATGGAAGAAATAGAAAATTTCTTAGAAGAGGGGAAGGCACCTGATGATCTCCCAACAAATAAAAATAAAGTGCTATCTCTACGGGAAATTCCATTCACCATCATAAATAAATATCTATATAAAATGGGACCCGACAACATCTTGAGGAGATGTGCTTTAGAACATGAACATGAAGACATCATCAACAAAGAACATGTGGGACTAGCTAGGGGCGACTTCCAAGCCGACACGACGACTCAAAAGATACTTCAGGTGGGTCTGTGGTGGTTGAACTTGTACAAATAGTGTCGGGAACATGTTAAAAAATGTGATAGCTACCAAAGAATGGGCCAACCTCTATGGAAAAATGAAATTCCATTACAGTCGGTGAACTCTAATCTACCATTTGAAATATGGTTCATCGAATTTGTCGATTCATTTCCCTAAATAGCAAGAAGAATAGGTGAAAAAAATATTATTACTGTAGTCAAATATGTGACCAAGTGGGCAGAACTAATTGAAACATGTACTAAATAAGTTGCAACTAAATTTATCTATGAGAACATAATAATAAGATTTGGATGTACACTAGCACTAATCAGTGATCAAGGGAAACATTTTGTAAACGAGACGATCCAAGTCCTTATAAATAAATTTCTCATTGATCACATAAGAACAACTGCATACCATCCCCAAGAAAATGTTTTTTTTGAATCATTTAATAAAATTCTGCATAAAGGACTCACTAAAATCCATGGCATCAACAAGAATGATTTTAACGACAAAATTCCTATAGTTATATGGGCATATAGATATTCATATAAGAAATCGACTGGACAAACCCCCTTTAAATTAATCTATGGAAAAAAATTTGTGATCCCACTTCACTACTGGGCCAACTCAAATAGAGTAGAAGTTGTTGCCAAATTTAACGAAGGCATATGCTTGAATGGTCAAATTTACCAATTGAATAATCTAGAAGAAGGAATACTAATA
>JZKD02S0891695.1:0-14064 GCA_000966675.3 Picea glauca | reverse complement strand
AACTGATAAATTAACTGTGAGAGAGCACAGTATCCCTCCGATCACATTCAAGCTTATTTGCACCGTTGGATGGGGTTATTAATCTTGCCTTTAAATCGGGTTTCGACATTTCGGAATTCCTGTGGCCAAGTATCTCGACACTTCATGTCGCGATCTCCGAAGCTCTGATACAGAGCTTTTCTGTGCTATCTCCTTCCTCTATAAGACCATGGCCATGATCAAGCACTTATGAAAAAAGTGCTTTTCGCAAATTCACCTTTCGTGAGTCTGGAGATGAGGCATCTCGACTCTCCAAGTTGCGATCCCCGAAACCTCGACATGGAGCTGAGATCAACGGTCCACGATCTCGATGAATCTATGATCTAGATTTCATCGTGAATTCGCATCTCGCGATTCCTTCGATGGAGGTCCTTGTCACTCCAAGTTGCGATAAGCGAAACTCCGAAATGAAGCTTAGATCAACGGTCCACGTGTTCGATGAATCTACGGTCCAGATCTCATCGTGAATTGACGACTGGGATTAAATCGCGATTTTGTATTTCGCGATTTCAATGGTTTTGTTTCTTACCTCTCCAAGTTGCGATAGGCGAAGCTCCGAGTTGGAGCTCAGATCAACGGTCCAAAACACATCGTGAATTGACGGCTGGGATTAAATCGCAATTTCGCATATCGCGATTTCCTCGGTTTTGTTTCTTACCTCTCCAAGTCGCGATAGGCGAAGCTCCGAGTTGGAGCTCAGATCAATGGTCCAAAACACATCGTGAATTGACGGCTGCGATTAAATCGCGATTTCGCATATCGTGATTTCGGCGGTAGAGATTCTTGTCACTCCAAGTCGCGATAGGCGAAGCTTCGAGATGGAGCTCAGATCAACGGTCTAGAACACATCGTGAATTGACGACTGGGATTAAATCGTGATTTCGCATATCGCGATTTCGACGATTTTGTTTCTTACCTCTCCAAGTCGCGAGTCACAAAACTCCGAAATGGAGTCGACGGTCCAGATCAATAGTCCCAATCAATACTTGATCTGACGGTCATCGGGAACCTTCATCCANAACCAAGGGAACCAACACCCCCAAGGGGGCAATAATAAATGCCAAGGGAGAAATAATGTTAAAACAAACTTCCCTTGTGCCCTTTGTGGTGAGTTCGGTCATTACACTCACCATTGCCCCCAGATAGCTGATTTCAAATGGTTGAAAGACTTTGGTAGTCTTCCTCATTCTCCTACACAACCTACCCCTCAACAGGCACCACAACAATACGTACAACAACCCCCTCCCACCGTGCTGCAAAATCCTATTCCACATCAAGGTGTGATAAACACCCAACAGGACACACAGCACCCCCCACCTCAGGTAGGACAATACCACAACCCCAACAATCCAGCATAGCGTACAATTCTCCTCACCAGCGAGGAAGAAATCCTTCTGCAAACACGTAATCGTCAGTATCATACCCCCGCTGAGTCTACCCCCATCTCTCCAGAGACAAACCCTACACCAACGGGACCCCTGTTGGTGATCCCCCGCCCTTCCGTCGAACCACCACTTTGCATCCCTCGCATCCCATTGCGCAGGAATGTCCACAACCCACAGGCTAGGGCAGCTCATAACTATAGCTTGGTAGATGACTTAGCACAGTCCCCGGCTGCCATGTCAGTCTTGGAAGTCCTCCAGACTTGTCCTACATAGTGGAAATCACTGCTCTCCGCCTTGGGAGAAGTTGATCCTGCGGATACTCGACTCATCACCTTTGATCTTGACAGCGGAGAACCTCGTCTTCCCGCCTTGATCGCTTTTCAAATACCAGTAAAAATACGGAACATCACAGTTCATCGATGTATCATCAATGAAGGTGCATCCACATGCATTATGTCCAAAATAGTACGGCAGAAACTTGGTTCCCCGGAACTCATACCCTTCGCCATCACATTATGAGCTTATGATGGACGACCATCCTCTCCCGAAGGGCTCTTTCAAAATGTCCCCGTCGAACTCGGGGGCAAGACTATTCTCATTGACATAGAAGTTATCGACGCTCTGCTCAATTACAATATCTTGTTCGGTCATAGCTACATGTACACTATGAAGGCAGTGGCATCTTCCGTCTTTCGGACAATGATGTTCCCTCACAATGGGAAGATCGTGACCATCGACCAAGTCTCACATTATGANCAAAATGTCCCCGTCGAACTCGGGGGCAAGACTATTCTCATTGACATAGAAGTTATCGACGCTCTGCTCGATTATAATATCTTGTTCGGTCGTAGCTACATGTACGCTATGAAGGCAGTGGCATCTTCCATCTTTCGGACAATGATGTTCCCCCACAATGGGAAGATCGTTACCATTGACCAATTCTCACATTATGAGCCTAACCCATCTTCCAACCTCGATAAAATTCTTCCTCTCATCCACACAAACCAAGACGCATATCCACTCATCGAGATGGGTCCTGGGATTTTTAAAGATCCATCCTTGTTAGGGACGTACCATGGAGCACCACCACTCCTTCATCCTGCTAATCAAGTATGTGTCATATCATCTAATGGAACTCACAYAGAGGATGCTCTTCCCTCTCATGAGGATTCAGTCATTCCTGACGTCTCAATAATCGCAAAACCACTCCCGTCGGAGCCTCCTGCGCACTCGTCGACCTCAAAAGTCCACGAATCCACACCCCCTCAAGGGAATAATCCCATCTATGAGACACTCCCCCAATCCCTCACCCAGATTCCCTTCTTCTACCCTCCCCCAGGTATTGAAGCTTTTCAGGTAGCCACAACGCTCACACTACCGAATATGGTGTTAGCAATCCCAGTCTGGTATTTACACCCACTAGAGATGGTCCCTCGACCATCCCTTCCCCCACAAGAAGGACTTCCCATGACGACTCCTGTCCTTACCCCCACCACCCCCCACTCACTAACCTCCCGGCTACAGCTGGGGGCCGAAGAAAGAAGAAAGAGACCACCGCTCCACTTCCTCCACGCATCCCACCACCTTGTGCACTATGTGAGAAAGTGGGCCACCAAACCAACAATTATCCATCACTACCTGAATTACGAAATTTGATCCCCCTCAATCAAACTCCCACAACACCCGCCACTACTGCTAATCCCACCAATACCACCAACCCTTCCAGTAGTAAAGGGTTGAGGACCAAATATGCTTGTGCTATATGTTCAGAGTATGGCCATTACACCCATCATTGCCCAGCACTGCAGCGCTTTCGGCAGACATTAGCGGCTGTGCACCAGAACTTCCAGAGCAATCCATGCCCTGCTACATCCTCTTCAAATATCACTGACATTTGCTATGTCACCACTTCCGTCAATGAACGTATGAGATGCCCTTGCTCTCTCTGTGATTCATTAGCTCATTTTACATACCAGTGTCCTATGATACTTGAATATAGGCAACGTCAATTGGACCTGCTTCACCAACCCGCAGAGGCGATAATTGGAATTACTTCGTCACTTGAGGATCTTCATGTCATTTCTCCCAAGCATGCGGCACTCCCAACGCCTCCATGGTTCTTAAATAACTTCTTTGAGGATGGACCCGAAATCAAACTCTCCCGCACCTGTGGACCGACAGCGGTCCAACTGCGCTACCATCCGTGCATGCAGTGTCAGCCCCCACGCGAACTGCTCGCCGGCCACCACTCTCTCCAGCACCAACAACTAGCCACCACTAATCCGCTGGGTCGCAAGTGACCCATATATACGAACAATAATTGTCACTATACAATGATGTGCTAGGGAGTCTATAGCACTGATGCTCACCACAGTCCTAGACATAAAGTCTCGACCTGAGCAGTATCTCTGGCCAATATCGGCCAGCTGAATGGTCCTTGGCAACACCGGCTCCACCGGTATGGGCGTTCCCCGAAAGGGGATCCCAGTCAAAAAATAAATGTCCTCCACCGCAGTGAAGGGGATCTGCTCTCCTCGTACGAGGAAGCAGTGCAGCTCCAGACTCTACATCTGGATCAGGAAATGCAACAAATACTCTTGTGCCCAGATCAATGGGCACTCAAATAACTTTAGCAACCCACAGGTTGCCAAAGTCGCATGCACGCCTGGACCCTCAATGGCCACGACGTCTCGCAACTGCGCCCAATCTCGCTCTTGCCACTGCACTGGCATCGTCACTATGGTCCACCTGCAGGAAACACAGACACCTATATCATCTCATGCAACAATTAACAACATCAAAATGACTCATTTTTACCCTTCCACCTTGCCTCTTAGGCGCGGGTTTTGTTACCCATAGGCGCACACATATGCGCGCCTGTGCACTGCACAGGTGCGCACCTGTTTGCTTCACAGGCGCGCACCCACATGTGCCTGTTCACCATACAAACACGCACAGGTGCGTGCCTGTCAAACCCATAGGCGCGCACTAATGCACGCCTGTTCAACTCACAGGCACGCCCTTAGGGCGCGCCTTAAATTCTCCCCATCGCGCACCCATGCGCGCATATCTAGTGGACAAGCATGCACATATGCACGCCTATCACCCGATCGCCCATGCATGTGGGGCCCAGACCCCCTAAAACCCTCTGTACGGCCCTCCATACAGCCCCTACCCAAAAATTGAAAACCTATTTCTATGCAGGATGATCAGACCACTAACTTGACACTCGCAAATCGTCGATCGGATGCCTCATCCTCCCCAAATCTACAAATCTCCTATGGAAACTGCTTATCCACTCACTATTGCAGCAGGTACAAATGAGGTCGCAATGTGGGCCCTACAACTATATATAGGCCTTTTTCCAAACTTCCACTCACCAATCCGGGAGCCCAAGGTGTCCATTTTTCAAACCGTCTTCAGCCATGGGATCAGCATCCCATCACCTACATCATAGCAGTCCCTGGGTCGCTTTTCATCCTGAGCCCCTGGGGCACCTTTTTTCTCATATCATGGTCAGGTACGCACGCGCATAGTCACATTTATCAAATACATGCTCATATATTTGATTCTCTTCAGATGTTGTTCACTTTGGGTATTTGGTTTTCATGTGTGCAGGTACTTGATCATCATCCATCAACACAACCCCTTCAGGTATATACTCAGCACCGGCATGTAGTCTTTCCCGCTGTATTGCATTTACATTTCTAGTCACACCCTCTGATATTGGCCTCTAGGATACCCATTCCTAGCTCTGCAGTACCCACGCCTCCATTTTTTCGGTATTGTTACCCGGTAGCATTCTTACCCGCATGAGTTGTCCCATTCATAGCACCTTTTGGCACTTTTGACACTCATGTTGTTCTTCATTACCCTTTAGGGATGGGAGTCTCGATAGTCTTTCATCATGTCGCGAATCAACCACATACTCCTTCTCCTCATTTTTCTAGCCTTCCCACACGGACTCCCAGATTATCTCTTTACGGTTCTATTTTTTACCTGCAACTCCGCAGTATCATGAACCCTTCATTTCATCCACAATCAGTTTGCCCATATGCAAACCTACCTTCATTTCACCTACCTCATACAGAAACTCACCACTGGGGCCCCCACCCTTCATCAGTCTTCCAAGCACATTGTGCCCTCCATGGGCCACCCATATCACACTGGGGCACCCGTTTCTGTATCTGTACATTTCTCCCCAATTATTCATTATTTATTGTACAAACGCCTTTGTTTTCAGTCATTACATTCTCTTTTTGTCGTCACCTTTGGCGAATTGCTTCATTTTGGCCACACGCAACCCATGTCACCCTTGGTTGGAGCATTACTTATCATCTACCCTTGCCAACATCGTCCATACCTTCAGAGTACTCCACAGGTCACTTACCTCTACCCTATGAATTTGTTCACCTTGTCCTACCTCTGGCCTAACTTATCACCGGTCTTGTCGTCCCCCTGACACTCGACCTTGTTACACGGTTGTGGCCACTCTTTATCTCATACATCCTCCAACCAAGGGCAGTATTGAGTCTTCCCACTTCTTGCCTTCATCCATGTACCTCTGTCACTTCCTCACCTTAGTAGATTCCATGAAGCCCTTTGCTTCTGGGAGTCGCGTCCCCCTTTTGTCAACATCAACACAATTTTCCAGAAGGGCGACAGTATCTTGATTCTCATTCTCCATTCAATGAGAGATCTCGGACGGCACAGGGAGAAACACCATTGCTCCTTGCTGAAGTTGGCCCCCATAACATTCAACGCCAACACTTTCTCATGTTATGGTGGGTCTTACTTTGCGACTATTGCAGTTATTTCCATCATTTGCCGAAGACCTCTGAACTTGGTAGGGCCATCAATGCCCGCATCATCGCCAATACTTAATACCGCGATCATTGCCTATTATTCAGAGTATGTTCCTTTGCAGAATTGTCTTTTGCCTTTATCCTCACTACCCCCGAGGGCACTGCAGTTGTCTACACCAATACTTCAGTCATCTTTTTTCAGAGTTACATAACACGAGCATGGGGCATGCCCGCCTCGTTTGTACACAGTTTTCTATTTTTGCGCACCTCATAGAGGGTCGGGTCCTACCGATTCCTTTTTTTCTCCAACGGATCGCTCTAAACGATCCCACTATTGCTCTATCTTACAAAAACCTTCCCAGTAGAAGAAACATTGATGGATTTTGGCTATACGTGTGCTCCTAACCTCATCCATCAGGGGGCATCTGTTATCACCGAAATTTCGTCTGCACATGGTGACAAGAACTCAGCATCGTCAAACAGTAATGAAGTCATTCATGGCCTTGAATTAATCTCACAACATTCAAAAAAGGGTCAAAAACTATACAAAGTAGTGAAAAATTGAAGAGCGCTTTACAGAAGTTGGGCGCGCGCACACATGCGTGGAACAGGAACGTAGAATGTGTGCATATGCACATGATGTGCGGTTGTTAGCGCAAAAAGCCACGCACCTGCTAAACGACGGATTTATGAATATGGTCGGCCTCCCAACCACTTATGGTTCAGCTCCCAAGCTGATTTGACCTCCAAATCCGGGCTGGATCCGAATGGTGGGCTGGTCAAAGACCTAATAATGCCYTAAATGGCCTCTTTTCACACTACAAAGGAGTTACACAATAACCCAATGCAATTCTATAAAAATCCATGAATGCACCTCATTTTCTCAAGGAATTTCATGTAATGTTATGATGCCTATATTGTTTTAAGGACTCCATCCTTGACAAAGAACACATTGGCACCATTTCATTGAGAAATCCACATCTCCATTGAGTGGATTTGCAAGGAGTTATTTCACCACCATTTTCATTTTTCTTGTTGTAAGGAGAGCAAGCTTGTGAGGGTCCAAGAGCCTTCCCTTGGAGGAAGAAGGGACTCATAGTCCCCTTTCTTCTTGGTGCTTTGATTTCATCAATAGATCAGCCTAAAAACATTGGTGACATGGGTCTTTTTTTGTTTGTTATCTCTATGTCCCTATGCTTGTGATTTTTGTTCTTATTAGTTTAATTCTTACTTATAGTTTTTTTTTCTTTCTCTAACTCTTTCCTCTACAGCTTTCATTCTCAGCAAGACCCAACTGGGCATGCACGCACCTCTTATTTGCTCACCAAGGTGATGAAAAGGGTGCAACACTCCTCTTCAAGGGGTCAGTAAACCTCTTGACACGTTTTTCCCTTGTTACTAATCACTTGAGGAGGAAAGTGAGGTAGGAAAACTTCATCTTCATCAATTCAGAGAATTGATATAAATGTCTCGTCTGGATCTTCAACACGAGAAACTTCATTGGGATCTTCTTGTTAACTTTCTTTGTAGATATGTTCTTCAAGCATATCTTCATCTACAAGGGCTTGTTCTTCGATAGATCCTTGAGATAACCTCTTTAAAAGATTCATTAGTTCCTCAACAACTTTTTCTCTTTCCATTTGTAAAAGTGTCTTGTTTGAGATATGACAAGCTCTAGGAAAGGGTTCACCCCATGGTGCCATAATTCCATCACCTGAAATGAAACCTCAATGGAGTTGCCATATGATCTCAAGGCTCATCAAAAGATGGAAAGGGTAATTAGGTAAAGGTGGTTTCTTGGGTTGTGGAGTCTCCATATGAACTCTAGAAAGTTCATCAAAAGGAAAAAGGGGGAGGGAACTTTCCTCGGGTGGAGTAGCTAGGAAAGCTAGGGGTAAAGGATTTGGGATCAAAGCTTTACAAGATGACGTTAGGGAACAAAACAGGATTCAAAATCTTCTTTGGAAATGACACCAAGATGTTATCGCACAAATTGTAGGTTGGGAAAATCCCGACCCAATCCACAAGATGGAGAGAACTATGGGAATACCTACCTATTGTCACCTTAGGTAATTACTCCCCTCGCTTTAGTGAAGGAGAAATACTACACAAGGGGGGTATCTCGGGTGACCCTAGGGAGGAAATGAGAGGGAAAGTGGAGTAATGGATTAAGATTCCCCTATAGGTCAAACTAAGAAGTGGAAGATAGCTTGGGAACAAGTCTTGGTGATGGTAAATGGTTGTCAAATGCTTGAGTACCTGCAGAAGATATTTTTACCCGTCTGAGATAAGAGAAAGACGAGTATACAAGACCAATATTCAAATGGAAAAGCAAGTGAAGCTTCTTGTCCTAAATTACAACAATAAACAAATATATATATATATATATATATCAACAAAGAAATCAAATAATTAATGTAGAAATAACCATCAAAATTGTCAAATAATTATTGGACAATGAAGCACTAAACCAATAGATAACTTTTCAATGCTCAAGCACATATTTTGACGGTAAAAGAGGATTGTTAGATAGTGTTTTTATAGAATAATTGTAACATCCAAGTGGTTGTAGAAAATATTTTCTACAACAACAAGTTTCAACCACAAAAATTAGCAAGTAATCCGACAAAAAGTTAACCAATAAGCAGCAGAATGATAATAGTGGCTTACATGCAAATTTCCACGGTTGAAATGCAAGTTAAAGTAAGAAATAAAGTATGTTTTTTTGCATCCCTAATGGATGTAACTTTTTATTGATTACAACTCAATAACTACTAGACCAATCAAGACGTCCTAGTGGCTTTAGCAAGCTTAAGACACCAAGAAAATATTCCAACTTGAACAAGATCAATATCTCTCAAAATCATGTTTACCAATGCAAGTAATTTATTTATCCAATGTAGTAAATGATTAGTGTCTTTCCAAATGGGTTATGGAGTCTTCTTGTATTAGGTTAAGCCTACTACTTCTCAAGGGGTGTAATCCCTTTTATTCCCCTGAGAAAGTAACCCTAACAATGTAAAACCTAGGAGGGTGTAAGCCCTTTTACTCCTCCTAGCAACCTTTGCAATAGCCTTTTCAACCAACAATAATGATAAAACTTGGTGGAGGGTATATGCCCTTATATTCCTCCAAGGATATAGCGAATAAAAACCATGGAAAAATAATAAAGAGCTAACAAATGCATATTTTCCTTGCCAATTCGAAGATCATGCAAAACAAAACCCTAGTTACCAAGTAACTTTCATCACCATAGCAAGAGAAAATACCTCAAATAGGTAGCGCACCACTTCAATCCACAAGAAATTGATAAAAAAAAAAGCATGAGAGAGAGAGAGAATGCTATTGCCCAAGAGGGGCAAAAATTTCATCCAAGTAGCTTTTCTTCAAGTGAGAGAGATATGTTAAAATGAAATGAAAATGATCCTTATTTATATAAAACTCATAAAAAGTGTTTGACCACATAAAGTTAGGGTAAACCACAAATTAAGGATGCCAACTCCCTTTAATTTTCCCCTTTATAAAATATTTTAAGTTTGCACATGAATAAAACCCTAAAAATGTGACATCAAACCCTTCTACAGTGACGTCTTGGTCACTTTGGAAAATCGTTGAGCTTGAGGATGGAATCATTGGACCTCCAAAGGCCTTCCCTTCATGCATCGGGGTATTCTTTGAAATATACTTGATCCCATTGATAAAGATATTTGCTACTGATCTAATGTTTTGTCTCGTAGATCTGATACATTGTGATCAGAAGATGAAGGCAGATCGGATGCATGCACGGATAGATAAGCAAAAATATGTGATTCCGGAAAAATGTGGTAACCGCTACTAGCTGGAAAACTCGTCCAGAAGGATAGACTGTTGGAATGAGATGGAAACTACTCCAATAGAAGTGCCCTGACCTCTAGACTAAAATGGATGAGTGTTGGATGTCAGATTTGGTCTCTGAGGAACTGGATCTGGACCCATGGGGGGGTTGCGGACCTCCTGGGACACTGGATGCACCCCAAATGATTCCACCAACAGAATCTACTACTTTAGGACTCAAAATGATCATCTCACCAAATGCAGAACTAGGTCAAAAGGGTTCCCCCAGATCAACCCTGATGCTCCGTCTGCAACCTCAAATGTCATGCCAGAAGAGTTGCATGATAAATGGTTGGATGATGCGCCTTGCAAGATTCCACCATCATAATATGATGGAAGCTGGCTCAATCTGAGCGCCCTGGTTGGATCTCATATGGGTCAGAAGGAAACTACAATTTGAGCTCGGACCTCCTGTAGATCCACAAACCCTCAATCTGACTTACGCACTCACTGGTTGAGCTGCGCACTCTACACTGGATATTCCTGAATAACACAATGAAATACCTGGATGGTATCTCCGATAGGCTAGGGTGTGTCTCTCAACACCGAAATCGATCAATGGTGGTGGATTCCTCCAGAAATCCACAAAACAGTAAAGTCGACTCTCTTCCTCCTCTGGGAACTCTTAACATCAAATCATAACAATGCATAATGAATTAGGTTGCTTTACCCTTCTTTTATAGATTCCCAAAACCCTAATTCATTGTTGACCTTTTCCCTCAAACGACTTTTACTTTATTTTATTATTCCTTGATTAAATCACTTAATTAATTAATTAGCCATTTTTCCTCTAGAAAGTAATTTATCCATCCTGATGGCTTATTCGACCACTGAAAGTCACTTCTCATAATCTTATCCTGTAATTCTCTTCCTCTCGATTCTGATGTGTTATTACAGTAAGAGGTTTCTCCAAGTAATATGCCTATTATGACCTTCTTAGTGAATTTAATTAATATATGACCCATAATAACTCAAAATTATGGAAATCGTCGGAATGCAACGGAACCAAAGCCCATCTGTGCGGAATGGATCCTGATGATGAATGATACAAGTCGGGCCCAAATAAACCCCTCAATATCTCTCTAACTCTCTGTCACCCCTATCTGGCTACTTGAGTAGGCATAACACTCTGAAATGTTGTAATGTTATAATGTCCCAAAATGGGGACATTACAGTCCTCTCTGCCGAAATATTGCTTGTCCTCAAGCAATAACTGAATCCAACTACATATGATACCGGGGTCCCATATCCACCTATGTGACACAAGGTAGACTCCCCTCAAGATGTGGTCTCTCCAAGTGCTCACCACGCATGACACCCACATGCTCCTGATCAGTAGACTGATCAATGGCCAAATAATCTCAGTCAACTCCTCGAGAAACCACTCTACTCGAAACTCAACTCCTTCAAATGTTGAACTACCAAGCACTCCAATCCCTGGATCCCATATCAGAATGTGAACTTCAATTCCCTATGGAGTATAGTTCTGTAACATATCAGCATCACGAGTCTCCTGCAAATAACACATGGCCTTAACCCGAAATGGGTCTATCCTACCATACCATACCAAACTCAACACGATCCCCACCAACTGAACATGTTGCTACCATAGTGAGGTACTACAAGACCTCAACGAATCACCAGCCAATGACATGCTCTCCCCAATACTGAAAATCAATGGAAAATCAAAGTGACTTCCCCCTGAAAATGTTTGTTCGTCTCCATCAGTCAATGAAATGCCCAGCCCTGTAATCCGAGGGTCCCATGATAGTCTCTGACAGGCACCATCATGTTGATTTTTCTCTACTCTGATCATGACTGTCTACTCAAAGTATCCATACTGGACCCTCCACGTCTGGATCCTCATAAGATGAAACAAACTATTGACCCAATGGATTCCCATATCCCATGTCAAATTTGGAAGTTCATCACTTCCAATCCCCACTAATTGTTGATGTGCCCTACTGCTAACTGTCAAAATCCCTCAACCCTCATCCCAATGAGAGTTTGAATATGTAGCAACCTCTAAGATATCCTTTGTCCCATGGCCTAGGATACTCTCCATCATGCCTAGGACCTCAACTATCTGCCCCTGATGATCCACCCTTATCCTGTTGTATGCAATCAATACATTCATGTTAGGTGGTATTATCCCACCAACTCTCCATGTCCCCTGCCACTGTCTAGCTCCCCCTAAGCTTCTGTCAATGATAAAAGTGTTGATAAAGGCTATCATAAATATCTGCAAGCAATTGTAGGACTGGAAAGTATCATATGCTTTGGTCAATCCCCAGGATTGGACCAAAATCTCATCCACTAATACCCATGGTGAATAATCGCCTAAACTCCAACTATCGGGTACAACAATAGATAACTCCACAAACTATTGTTCAATCACTCCCCCTCCATCATCACTCAAATCGTTGCTGCTACTGTGAAGGTAATATCCCATAAMTATGTGTTGCTGCAAGGGAGGGGAATCTCCATGCTCCACTAAGTGTGTCTCCTCCCTGCCATACAATGCATCCCCATGAATCCCACTGTACATCTCTCTCATCATCATATGCCCAAGGTGTATTTCCGGATCAACCTCTATGTGGATATCAACCAATCCTGGAACACAAATGAAAGTGTCCTCGCAACTTCCCCTGGATATGGAATCCTCATGTGTATGTGTATGACCGATTGTCTCAGAACTACCCATGAATGGTGGCCCCTGTGACACCCGGATATCCTCGAGCAATGTAACTGGGGAACATATCTAACTCTCTACCGAGATAGATATAGTGTATCTCTGACCAGTCTCCTCAAGGATCTCATCTAGTCTGGACTCTGATTCTTGAAGGGTTGTCTATGTTCCTTCCAAGAATCCTTGTGTGCTCACCAACTCATGAGTGAGTCGGTCCACCTCAAGCTCTTGCTCCCTAAGTGCCATGTGATACATCTCGCCAATCTCCAATAGGTAATCTCTATCCATTAATAACTGCTGGTAGTCGACCCTCATCACAATCACTCTCTCCATGAATGTATGGAATTCATCAATGGCCAGTCCCCTATCTGAACTATCATGTGCCATCAAGGCCCTCCAACAATAACCTGCCACCAATGCATGTGCATCATCAATGCATCGAGTGGCTATCGTGATCATGTCTTCATTGACTCTCAATTGTCTCGTCCAGTGTCGTGACTTTTGGTCACAGTCCCACTGAGGTTCCACCTCATGCCCCTTACTGCTAGTGTCAACAATGGAATCCCCAACAACACACTCCTCAAAACATAAGGCATCAAACTACCCATTGTCCACTATGATACTGAGTCCTTTTGTATGCCACTACAAACCATCACCAACTGCTACCCCCATATGAATTGCATTGTATCCTATATGGGTAGTTGTATCCTCATGTATGCTCACCATACTAATATCATCTGCACCTAGATCCCATACAGATGTGTCCAGACATGACCTATGGTCATCCCGTCCATTAAGGAGTGCATCCTCATCACTGTAGATCGATCCTGGAATTAAGTGTCCCAACAAGCTATCGGTCTCCACAACCTGGTCAATCAATGGAATCTCCAAGAGTGGTGACTCACTCTCCTCATACTGATAGGTATGTGTAAGGTCAATTATCTCCAAGCCATACCTCTCCTCCTGGGTATGCAGATCCATATGTCCCTTGTGTACAATCCCCACACAAGGCTCCTCTACCATATCAGGAATGCCACTGACATCCTCATGTGTCATGGCTAGCATAGGTGACTAAGAAGATGAAAAATGTGGATCGCTCATCCTAGGAAGCTCATCATCCTCCATACATGACTTCCTGGAAGCCATGTCTACACCCATACGTAGGTCATCCAACCTCCTAATCTCATCATATCTAAGTGCCAACACATATGAATCCTCACAAGTGTCACCACTATGTTGAAGTGTTGAATCCTCAACATTGCCTGACGGGGAA
>JZKD02S0891673.1:0-14064 GCA_000966675.3 Picea glauca | reverse complement strand
GCAAAATCTCCACAAAATTTAATTGCAGAGGTTTGCATTTCTATTTTGTCAATAAAATTGATATCGGTGATTTTGTACGTAGGGAGTGCACTGTGGCACCTAAAAATGTGTAACGCACTGATTTTATAGAAAAAAATATACTATTTTTTTTTAAATGTACATGTTTGTTGCTGCTTTTGTACATACAAAGTGCACCGACACTTTAAATTGCGTCGGTGCTCTACAAAACTGTATAGTGCACCGAGACGGTAAGTTACAAAAAATCAACGATCCCGTGTGTCATCAATGAGCTAAAATATACAACGAAAAAAGGAGCATGAACTTCATTTTTTGAAATGGAGGTGTTTATAAATGAAAACACTATTCATTATTTCATTCTTTTGGCAAGATTTAGAGGGGAGATCTGTGCAAGAGAGATTTACCAGCGAAGACTTTGGAGTGGGTAGATTTTTTTGAAGAACCAAATTTGGAAGGGATCACTATAAGCCACATACAAATCTACATAGGAGAAATTTCAGGTGTGTGATTTCATTCTATTGATCATCTCAATCTTTCCCTATCTGATTCAAACTATTTTCAATGCACTCTCCAAGAAAAAAAGGTTTCATAGCTACCTTTGGTATTGAAAGCCCTAACTTTCTTGTCGTTTTTCTTGGTTCCCCTCTCTATATTTCATAAAAATATTTTTCTTTCTTAACCAATATATTTTAATAGGATTTCTTAACTTGTATATGGGGCATTTGGTATCTGTTGCAATGATACCACTCATTGCATTGGATTCCAAATCCTGTTACTGTCAGTTTTTTCTTTCAAAAACAAAATTCGTGGTACATGATGCACATTGTACAATGATATCACATCGATGTGCATAGTACAATAATATTCCCCCAATGCACATATTTCTTCAAACATAATCAATGAGTTTAAAAATTAAATGCTATTAATGTTAGTATCACATGCATACGGGTTAGGCGCTTCACAATACTTAGTAATGAGCATCGATGCTTATACTTATGTGTAATGCACCGGGGTGCATTGTTTTATTATACACACCGATATATTATTTTGTAAAAAAGATTTCATAATTTCTATATATCCGACGATTCCATTTTTTTTTATAGAAGATGGCTTATAGAAGTTCAAGGAAAATAACTTATTGAAGCGAGTGCGATGGTAGCTCATCCCAACAAGAGAATGAAGCAAGTTCTTTAAGTTTTATTAAAATCTTAATTATATATTTGAATTATTTGTACACTTAAACTAATGATGTGTATTGGTTAATGTGTGTCATGTAGAGCAAAAACTTCAAGAAACTTCAAAAGATTGTTTGCAATCCAAGTGCAAAAGAGCGTAAAATATTTATGGAAATGTTGCAAAGAGAGGAATTAGGTGGATCAAAAGGTAATCAACATGAAGTTTTTCTTTGACTTTTTACTAAAAATGAATTTTTTAACATTAATTGCTAACAAGTTTTAAACACTCAATTTCACATTTTGTTAATGTTATGCACGGATCGATAGCAAGGGAACGAAAATTCGTCCTAAGAGGAAAAAAATTATGAAGGATGTAAATGATGATGACAACTTGGTTATCAGTTCATTTTGAGTGGTGTTAGAAGTTAATGAGAGGGGCAAATTGTTTTATAGAATTTTGAGGGATATAATGGAAAGAATGTATAGATATACTTTTCACTTACAATACAAAAATCAAACCAATGACTCCAAGAATCAGGTTATACATAAACTACATGAAGAGTTTACAGAGCAATGGTCATTGAGACCCGTGAGACTTGCAATAGAAAAAACTTACAATAACAAAAATGAGCCATTTAAAAGTATTATTACTAAACATGTTTTTCTACAATATGTTTCAAAAAATACCAAATTATTTTTGTTTGCTATATTTACTTTCATGTCGATTCAATAAGAAAATTATTGTGCTTTTTCGTTTTTCTAGAAGATTATGAAAATTTCAAGCAACAAACGAAGTGAAAACCAATACATCTCGGTGGGGATGTTCAAAAAAGTGTACAAGCGCATGGTAAAAGAAATGAACATAATTGCATCACAGGAGGAGGCATCCCAACAACAACGTGCATCAAAGGTATGTGATCATTTGTTTATTCTTTTATGTATGTTGAATTTAATTATCATATGAAATACTAATTTTCAATTGTTTTTTTGCAGAAAAGAAAAAAAAAATTGGAGCCCATTCAACACATAAGACAAGACGACAAGGAATAAAAGGGTCGATCGCAAAGTTTGTGAGTACTTATGTTTTTTGTCTTACTTAAGATTTCATATTTGTTGTGATATTTATATTTAAATAATTAATTTACACTCGTCCATGGATGTCTTCTAATAGGTGTTGGCATACAAAGAAGAGCCAACCCAAGAATTGATCAGCATTGGGTTAAGTAAGGGTTGTGAGTATATGTTGAAGTATCAAGGTTTAACTGAACAATTTGCAAGTAGCTAAGTTGTTTAACTTCCCATGTTAGTCCCTGCCATGGGACTATAGCAATGAGTTTGCTTTTGATGTGACATTAATTTGCCTTTTAACATAAATTTGTGTATGCAATGTAATGTTTAACATAGGAAAACAAATATATATATTTGGATATAATAAAAATATTTGTGTTTCTCATTTCTAATNGCAAAATCTCCACAAAATTTAATTGCAGAGGTTTGCATTTCTATTTTGTCAATAAAATTGATATCGGTGATTTTGTACGTAGGGAGTGCACTGTGGCACCTAAAAATGTGTAACGCACTGATTTTATAGAAAAAAATATACTATTTTTTTTTAAATGTACATGTTTGTTGCTGCTTTTGTACATACAAAGTGCACCGACACTTTAAATTGCGTCGGTGCTCTACAAAACTGTATAGTGCACCGAGACGGTAAGTTACAAAAAATCAACGATCCCGTGTGTCATCAATGAGCTAAAATATACAACGAAAAAAGGAGCATGAACTTCATTTTTTGAAATGGAGGTGTTTATAAATGAAAACACTATTCATTATTTCATTCTTTTGGCAAGATTTAGAGGGGAGATCTGTGCAAGAGAGATTTACCAGCGAAGACTTTGGAGTGGGTAGATTTTTTTGAAGAACCAAATTTGGAAGGGATCACTATAAGCCACATACAAATCTACATAGGAGAAATTTCAGGTGTGTGATTTCATTCTATTGATCATCTCAATCTTTCCCTATCTGATTCAAACTATTTTCAATGCACTCTCCAAGAAAAAAAGGTTTCATAGCTACCTTTGGTATTGAAAGCCCTAACTTTCTTGTCGTTTTTCTTGGTTCCCCTCTCTATATTTCATAAAAATATTTTTCTTTCTTAACCAATATATTTTAATAGGATTTCTTAACTTGTATATGGGGCATTTGGTATCTGTTGCAATGATACCACTCATTGCATTGGATTCCAAATCCTGTTACTGTCAGTTTTTTCTTTCAAAAACAAAATTCGTGGTACATGATGCACATTGTACAATGATATCACATCGATGTGCATAGTACAATAATATTCCCCCAATGCACATATTTCTTCAAACATAATCAATGAGTTTAAAAATTAAATGCTATTAATGTTAGTATCACATGCATACGGGTTAGGCGCTTCACAATACTTAGTAATGAGCATCGATGCTTATACTTATGTGTAATGCACCGGGGTGCATTGTTTTATTATACACACCGATATATTATTTTGTAAAAAAGATTTCATAATTTCTATATATCCGACGATTCCATTTTTTTTTATAGAAGATGGCTTATAGAAGTTCAAGGAAAATAACTTATTGAAGCGAGTGCGATGGTAGCTCATCCCAACAAGAGAATGAAGCAAGTTCTTTAAGTTTTATTAAAATCTTAATTATATATTTGAATTATTTGTACACTTAAACTAATGATGTGTATTGGTTAATGTGTGTCATGTAGAGCAAAAACTTCAAGAAACTTCAAAAGATTGTTTGCAATCCAAGTGCAAAAGAGCGTAAAATATTTATGGAAATGTTGCAAAGAGAGGAATTAGGTGGATCAAAAGGTAATCAACATGAAGTTTTTCTTTGACTTTTTACTAAAAATGAATTTTTTAACATTAATTGCTAACAAGTTTTAAACACTCAATTTCACATTTTGTTAATGTTATGCACGGATCGATAGCAAGGGAACGAAAATTCGTCCTAAGAGGAAAAAAATTATGAAGGATGTAAATGATGATGACAACTTGGTTATCAGTTCATTTTGAGTGGTGTTAGAAGTTAATGAGAGGGGCAAATTGTTTTATAGAATTTTGAGGGATATAATGGAAAGAATGTATAGATATACTTTTCACTTACAATACAAAAATCAAACCAATGACTCCAAGAATCAGGTTATACATAAACTACATGAAGAGTTTACAGAGCAATGGTCATTGAGACCCGTGAGACTTGCAATAGAAAAAACTTACAATAACAAAAATGAGCCATTTAAAAGTATTATTACTAAACATGTTTTTCTACAATATGTTTCAAAAAATACCAAATTATTTTTGTTTGCTATATTTACTTTCATGTCGATTCAATAAGAAAATTATTGTGCTTTTTCGTTTTTCTAGAAGATTATGAAAATTTCAAGCAACAAACGAAGTGAAAACCAATACATCTCGGTGGGGATGTTCAAAAAAGTGTACAAGCGCATGGTAAAAGAAATGAACATAATTGCATCACAGGAGGAGGCATCCCAACAACAACGTGCATCAAAGGTATGTGATCATTTGTTTATTCTTTTATGTATATTGAATTTAATTATCATATGAAATACTAATTTTCAATTGTTTTTTTGCAGAAAAGAAAAAAAAAAATTGGAACCCATTCAACACATAAGACAAGACGACAAGGAATAAAAGGGTCGATCGCAAAGTTTGTGAGTACTTATGTTTTCTGTCTTACTTAAGATTTCATATTTGTTGTGATATTTATATTTAAATAATTAATTTACACTCATCCATGGATGTCTTCTAGTAGATGTTGGCATACAAAGAAGAGCCAACCCAAGAATTGATCAACATTGGGTTAAGTAAAGGTTGTAAGTATATGTTGAAGTATCAAGGTTTAACTGAACAATTTGCAAGTAGCTAAGTTGTTTAACTTCCCATGTTAGTCCCTGCCATGGGACTATAGCAATGAGTTTGTTTTTGATGTGACATTAATTTGCCTTTTAACATAAATTTGTGTATGCAATGTAATGTTTAACATAGGAAAACAAATATATATTTTTGGATATAATAAAAATATTTGTGTTTCTCATTTCTAATTGGTTGATAGAATTGAAGTGTTATTGTTCCCTTCACGTCTTTCAATATGTAGAATTAATTACATAATCAATGAATTTCACCAATCACCACATCTAAATATAAAAAAGTTGTACTATGTGTTTATTATTATGCATTATTATATTTATATTATATTTATTATCTAATATATTATTTATTATTATATTTATGAATATTATAGTTCCATTCAGCTTATAGTTCATTATACATTTTGAATAACAAACAACCCTCAATTATTATCTTTTGACAAAAAAATATCCATTACTTGTGCATTTAGTTATATTAAGTTTCATTGTTCAACATGTATTTCCCAACTAACTCGGCAGGGACTGCGTTGCCATGCAACCCTTGTTTTATAATTAATGGAACAACAAGAAACCTTTATATTAATTGTATCGACTATGCTTTGTCATGATGTATTAAGTAGGCAAGAAACAAAGTATGGAAAGCAACCAACATAAGAGATTTTGAGACACAACATGTGGCATGACTTGAAAACATGTGTATTGTTTATGAATCACTCGTTTCTATAGTATGTTTTTTTATTTAGCATTCAAGCATATTCTACTATATAAATGTAGACTTACTTATTGTACTTTGTTTCTATGTTTGTAGGTGGAACATGAACATACAGAACATAAAAAACAAGTCGATTAAGAAAACATTAGTTTAAATAATCAAAGTACAATATCTCGTACAAGTGATGAAGAAATGAGGCATACATGCAACTAAAGTGGTGACAATAGTTCAATTGATGAATGACAACCAATATAATTGATGTTACTGCAAGTTGTATGTTTTGAAATATTTGTCTATGAAAATTAAGGATTTTGTTTAATGTACTCGACATAACGTCCCAATTGGATGAGGACACGTTACCAATAAGTGTAACAATTATATATTGGTTGCATTTTGATTATTGTGGACCTTTAGGTTGTCCCATTTTGTATAACGATGAGTCTCTTATTCATATATAATAAAATGAGATTCTTATTTTATTGCATTGTCAAATGTTGTAAAATGTTGTGTTGTTGATTAATTAATACATGGATGATTTACATTGTTACAAATAATAGAGGTGTAATTCGTTGGATAACACATTAATACAATCATTATATCAAAACGCAATAACAAAAATATAAAAAACAATATTATTATAAAAAAAATTGTTTTTTAGATGATTAATTGAAAATTTGTAAAAAACAATTAATTAAATACATATAAGCACATTGTATTCTTTTGAACTCACTAAACAACTTGTGCCATAAAATAGACAACAACGTGTTTTCATGAGTCAAACGCATCGGTGCCTATTAATTATATTAAAGCACTCGTGCTAAAAATTGTAAAAGCACGGTTACTTTAAACGACATAATGTATGATTGATTACATTTATTGTTTCAAAATATTACAGTGCACATGATTATAATGTGCACTGGTGCTTTACATATAATATACACATCGATCCTTTAAATATAATATACACATTGATTCTTAGTAACAAAAAATGGCGTTGACATCTTATCTCAAATATTTGAAATTTCACTACCCTTCGGTGCACATGGTAACATAGGCACCAATGCATACTAAATAAAAGAGCATCAGTGTGCCATAAAACAAAACGAACAACCCAATGCATACATTAACACGAAAAGCACTTGCACTTCAGATAACATAAAATATGGAACCAATGCATAATAGTTTTAAGAGCACTGATGCTTTTGAATTTTGTATGTGCATCAGTGCATGTTACTTAAGAACACACTGGTGCATTTTACGAATACAAGCACTAACAAAAAAACCTTTGCTACAACCTCCCCTCGCCCAATATTTTTTAGTTATATGGAACATTCGTTAAAACCTCCACTTTGAATAACAAAGGTTGTATCAGAGTTTTTTTAAAAACTTTGTCAAATCTTGTCACACTAAAAACCTCTGCAAAAACCTCCGCTACAAGGTGTTTTCCTTGTAGTGAGAGTTCATCTAGAGTTGAGACCTTCTCCTCGTCGCATCCACATAATTATTTATTAAATAGATAAATGTAAAAAGAAAATGAAGCATTGAAGCAAGTAAGGAAATACAACAACTGTGCGTGAAACATACAATTATCTACTCAAAGAAGTTTGTAGATGAATTACCTCAAATAATTTACCTTCTAGTTGCAAGTTCCTACAATGTAGAAGCACATATGGGTCGAGGGCCTAGATGTGAAAGGGAAAATACTATCTTTTGTCCAACCTTAAATAATTCTAAACACGGGTCATTACAATATGTCATGGCCAATAACAACATACTTGCACCACATAACTAGCTACTATTTCACACATTTAATATCATCATAGTTCATCTCACATCACTCCAATAGTAGATATCAACATAGTTGCATCTCATAGCTAACCACTGTTTCACACACTTATCATCAACATAATATTGTCTCACAACTAACCACTACATCACCCAATCAATATCAACATGGTTGCATCTCACAACCAATCACAACTTCACATGGTTAACATCAACATAGGCACATCTCAGAGCCAACCATTGTTTTAACATGGTAAATATCAACAATGCCATTACTTCTCATAACTAACCACCACTTCATATAGTGAATATCAACATAGTTGCATCTCATAGCTAACCATTGTTTCACACAGTTAATATCAATATACATGTGTCTCACAACAAAAACAAAAGCTTACNCCAACATAAGAGATTTTGAGACACAACATGTGGCATGACTTGAAAACATGTGTATTGTTTATGAATCACTCGTTTCTATAGTATGTTTTTTTATTTAGCATTCAAGCATATTCTATTATATAAATGTAGACTTACTTATTGTACTTTATTTCTATGTTTGTAGGTGGAACATGAACATACAGAACATAAAAAACAAGTTGATCAAGAAAACATTAGTTTAAATAATCAAAGTACAATATCTCGTACAAGTGATGAAGAAATGAGGCATGCATGCAACTAAAGTGGTGACAATAGTTCAATTGATGAATGACAACCAATATAATTGATGTTACTGTGAGTTGTATGTTTTGAAATATTTGTCTGTGAAAATTAAGGATTTTGTTTAATGTACTCGACATAACGTCCCAATTGGATGAGGACACGTTACCAATAAGTGTAACAATTATATGTTGGTTTCATTTTGATTATTGTGGACCTTTAGGTTGTCCCATTTTGTATAACGATGAGTCTCTTATTCATATATAATAAAATGAGATTCTTATTTTATTGCATTGTCAAATGTTGTAAAATGTTGTGTTGTTGATTAATTAATATATGGATGATTTACATTGTTACAAATAATAGAGGTGTAATTCGTTGGATAACACATTAATACAATCATTATATCAAAACGCAATAACAAAAATATAAAAAACAATATTATTATAATAAAAAAATTGATTTTTAGATGATTAATTGAAAATTTGTAAAAAACAATTAATTAAATACATATAAGCACATTGTATTCTTTTGAACTCACTAAACAGTGTGTGCCATAAAATAGACAACAACGTGTTTTCATGAGTCAAACGCACCGGTGCCTATTAATTATATTAAAGCACTCGTGCTAAAAATTGTAAAAGCACGGTTACTTTAAATGACATAATGTATGATTGATTACATTTATTGTTTCAAAATATTACAGTGCACATGATTATAATGTGCACTGGTGCTTTACATATAATATACACATTGATCCTTTAAATATAATATACACACTGATTCTTAGTAACAAAAAATGGCGTTGACATCTTCTCTCAAATATTTGAAATTTCACTACCCTTCAGTGCACATGGTAACATAGGCACCAATGCATACTAAATAAAAGAGCATCGGTGTGCCATAAAACAAAACGAACAACCCAATGCATACATTAACATGAAAAGCACTTGCACTTCATATAACATAAAATATGGAACCAATGCGTAATAGTTTTAAGAGCACTGATGCTTTTGAATTTTGTATGTGCATCAGTGCATGTTACTTAAGAACACACCGGTGCATTTTACGAATACAAGCACTAACAAAAAAACCTTTGCTACAATCTCTCCTCGCCCAATATTTTTTAGTTATATGGAACATTCGTTAAAACCTCCACTTTGAATAACAAAGGTTGTATCAGAGTTTTTTTTTAAACTTTGTCAAATCTTGTCACACTAAAAACCTCTGCAAAAACCTCCGCTACAAGGTGTTTTCCTTGTAGTGAGTGTTCATCTAGAGTTGAGATCTTCTCCTCGTCGCATCCACATAATTATTTCTTAAATAGATAAATGTAAAAAGAAAATGAAGCATTGAAGCAAGTAAGGAAATACAACAACTATGTGTGAAACATACAATTATCTACTCAAAGAAGTTTGTAGATGAATTACCTCAAATAATTTACCTTCTAGTTGCAGGTTCCTGCAATGTAGAAGCACATATGGGTCGAGGGCCTAGATGTGAAAGGGAAAATACTATCTTTTGTCCAACCTTAAATAATTCTAAACACGGGTCGTTACAATATGTCATGGCCAATAACAACATACTTGCACCACATAACTAGCTACTATTTCACACGTTTAATATCATCATAGTTCATCTCACATCACTCCAATAGTAGATGTCAACATAGTTGCATCTCATAGCTAACCATTGTTTCACACAATTATCATCAACATAATATTGTCTCACAACTAACCACTACATCACACAATCAATATCAACATGGTTGCATCTCACAACCAATCACAACTTCACATGGTTAACATCAACATAGACACATCTCAGAGCCAACCATCGTTTTAACATGGTAAATATCAGCAATGCCATTACATCTCACAACTAACCACCACTTCATAAAGTGAATATCAACATAGTTGCATCTCATAGCTAACCATTGTTTCACACAGTTAATATCAATATATATGTGTCTCACAACAAAAACGAAAGCTTACCCTCTTATACTAGAAAACTCAACAACCATGAGATGAAATACTAAATATAATTAATGGAACAATAAGAAACCTTTATATTAATTGTATCGACTATGCTTTGTCATGACGTATTAAGTATGCAAGAAACAAAGTATGGAGAACAACCAACATAACCAACATAACCAACATAAGAGATTTTGAGACACAACATGTGGCTTGACTTGAAAACATGTGTATTGTTTATGAATCACTCGTTTCTATGGTATGTTTTTTGATTTAGCATTCAAGCATATTCTACTATATAAATGTAAACTTACTTATTGCACGTTATTTCTATGTTTGTAGGTTGAACATGAACATACAAAACATAAAAAACAAGTCGATCAAGAAAACATTAGTTTAAATAATCAAAGTACAATATCTCGTACAAGTGATGAAGAAATGAGGCATGCATGCAACTAAAGTGGTGACAATAGTTCAATTGATGAATGACAACNTTGTCTCACAACTAACCACTACATCACACAATCAATATCAACATGGTTGCATCTCACAACCAATCACAACTTCACATGGTTAACATCAACATAGACACATCTCAGAGCCAACCATCGTTTTAACATGGTAAATATCAGCAATGCCATTACATCTCACAACTAACCACCACTTCATAAAGTGAATATCAACATAGTTGCATCTCATAGCTAACCATTGTTTCACACAGTTAATATCAATATATATGTGTCTCACAACAAAAACGAAAGCTTACCCTCTTATACTAGAAAACTCAACAACCATGAGATGAAATACTAAATATAATTAATGGAACAATAAGAAACCTTTATATTAATTGTATCGACTATGCTTTGTCATGACGTATTAAGTATGCAAGAAACAAAGTATGGAGAACAACCAACATAACCAACATAAGAGATTTTGAGACACAACATGTGGCATGACTTGAAAACATGTGTATTGTTTATGAATCACTCGTTTCTATGGTATGTTTTTTGATTTAGCATTCAAGCATATTCTACTATATAAATGTAAACTTACTTATTGCACTTTATTTCTATGTTTGTAGGTGGAACATGAACATACAGAACATAAAAAACAAGTCGATCAAGAAAACATTAGTTTAAATAATCAAAGTACAATATCTCATACAAGTGATGAAGAAATGAGGCATGCATGCAACTAAAGTGGTGACAATAGTTCAATTGATGAATGACAACGAATATAATCGAATGTTGCTGCAAGTTGTATGTTTTGAAATATTTGTATGTGAAAATTAAGAATTTTGTTTAATGTACTCGACATAACGTCCCAATTGGATGAGGACATGTTACCAATAAGTGTAAAAATTATATATTGGTTGCATTTTGATTATTGTGGACCTTTAGGTTGTCCCATTTTGTATAACGGTGAGTCTCTTATTCATATATAATAAAATGAGATTCTTATTTTATTGCATTGTCAAATGTTGTAAAATGTTGTGTAGTTGATTAATTAATATATGGATGATTTACATTGTTACAAATAATAGAGGTGTAATTCGTTGGATAACACATTAATACAATCATTATATCAAAACACAATAACAAAAATATAAAAAAAAATATTATTATAAAAAATATTTGATTTTGAGATGATTAATTGAAAATTTGTAAAAAGCAATTAATTAAATACATATAAGCACATTGTATTCTTTTGAACTCACTAAACAACGTGTGCCATAAAATAGACAGTAGCGCATTTTCATGAGTCAAACGCATCGGTGCCTATTAATTATATTAAAACACTCGTGCTAAAAATTGTAAAAGCATGGTTACTTTAAACGACATAATGTGTGATTGATTACATTTATCGTTTCAAAATATTACGGTGCACATGATTATAATGTGCATTGGTGCTTTACATATAATATACGCATCGATCCTTTAACTATAATATACACACTGATTCTTAGTAACAAAAAATGGCATTGACATCTTATCTCAAATATTTGAAATTTCACTACCCTTCGGTGCACATGGTAACATATGCACCGATGCATACTAAATAACAGAGCATCGGTGTGCCATAAAACAAAACGAACGACCCAATGCGTACATTAACATGAAAAGCACCCGCACTTCATATAACATAAAATATGGAACCAATGCGTAATAATTTTAAGAGCATCGATGCTTTTGAATTTTGTATGTGCATCAATGCATGTTACTTAAGAACACACCGGTGCATTTTACGAATACAAGCACTGACAAAAAAACCTTTGCTAAAACCTCCCCTCGCCCAATATTTTTTAGTTATATGGAACATTCGTTAAAACCTCCACTTTGAATAACAGAGGTTGTATCAGAGTTTTTTTTTTTTTTTACTTTGTCAAATCTTGTAACACTAAAAACCTCTGCAAAAACCTCTGCTACAAAGTGTTTTCCTTGTAGTGAGTGTTCATCTAGAGTTGAGACCTTCTCCTCGTCACATCCACATAATTATTTATTAAATAGATAAATGTAAAAAGAAAATGAAGCATTGAAGCAAGTAAGGAAATACAAGAACTATGCGTGAAACATACAATTATCTACTCAAAGAAGTTTGTAGATGAATTACCTCAAATAATTTACCTTCTAGTTGCAGGTTCCTGCAATGTAGAAGCACATATGGGTCAAGGGCCTAGATGTCAAAGAGAAAATATTATCTTTTGTCCAACCTTAAATAATTATAAACACAGGTCGTTACAATATGTTATGGCCAATAACAACATACTTGCACCACATAACTAGCTACTATTTCACACGTTTAATATCATCATAGTTCATCTCACATCACTCCAATAGTAGATATCAACATAGTTGCATCTCATAGCTAACCACTATTTCACACAATTATCATCAACATAATATTGTCTCACAACTAACCACTACATCACACAATTAATATCAACATGGTTGCATCTCACAACCAATCACAACTTCACATGGTTAACATCAACATAGACACATCTCAGAGCCAACCATTGTTTTAACATGGTAAATATCAACAATGCCATTACATCTCACAACTAACCACCACTTCGTATAGTGAATATCAACATAGTTGCATCTCATAGCTAACCATTGTTTCACACAGTTGATATCAATATATATGTGTCTCACAACAAAAACGAAAGCTTACCCTCTTATACTAGAAAACTCAACAACCATGAGATGAAAAACTAAACAAAACAAGGGTTGCATGGAAGCTTAGTCCCTACCAAGTAGATTTGGAAATGGAGATGATAGCCGACACCCTATAATTATTGATGATGATGATTACTGTGAAACATAAACAATATGTTAACTAGGGGCTAGTTTCATAGTCTTAAAAGAAATCAATTTGTAAAGATTTTAAATGAAAAAAATTAACACCGATAACTATACCATTAGGAAGATTGGAATTCAAAGAGTTCGACCTAGACTCACAAGGAATGGAGGAAGACTTGCTGCTCCATGACACTTAGTTTATAGATTTGTCATATGTCGTATTAGCCAGAATCTCTGACCACATTTTTACTTTAATGTGGATGTTGTATAGTTTTGGGATTAATCTAAATTTCCTTCCAATTAAGTTAAGCTAGCCAAATACAAATTGCATTTTTAAAATATTCATTTTTTCTTTTTGAAAATAAACCTTTCAAATTTAATAATATATATTTTATATAATATTTATTATATTACATAATAAATATAATCTAAATAATATATTAGATAATAAATATAATATAAATATAATAATACATAGTACAACTTTTTATATTTAG
>JZKD02S0891651.1:0-14064 GCA_000966675.3 Picea glauca | reverse complement strand
TCGAAGTAACCCTAAAAACTAACACTCCCTCTTTATGAGGAAAGTTTTCACAAACACTAGTATAGTCCCTCTACAACTCACTTGAATCTACCATATTCAAATATGTACTTGCTACAATCACAAAATAAACCATTAGCTCGTAGAAAGGAACAATTGTCAACCATCACACTCCTCCATCAAGGTATCATAGCTCACCTCCTCAAAACAACTCTAAGTTTCAAAAATTAAAGAAGCCAATGCAATATGAGTAGCATGTCTACTTGGAGGTATACTTTCCCTCATCGGAGATCTAGGAACCCCTGTATACTTATGTGCCTCCTACAATATCTAGGTAAGCCATCTCAACTTCCTACAAGTTGAAGTAGTAGGTGAGGGCATATATGTTCCCAATATCACCTTGTCCACTCCTAGATTTGACTCATCTTTGACCTCTAAATCAATGTTTGGAACAACCTCCTCACTCTCTTCAATCACTCAAAAGGAGAATCATGTAAACTAGAAGATCTCACATCATCGTCAAACTTCACATCTCTGCTCACCTCACTATTTAGTTATGCTGGAATCTAAATCATGTAAGTCGTACATGTTTCAATGTATCCAACAACACAAGATGCTATCACAGCATCTCGAACCTCCAAAGAACATTGACCCCCTATGAATCGGAAGGAACATAACTCTAGGTCCATCATCCCTCAAGTGAACATCATGTACCAAAACTATCAATAACCTGTGATCATGGGTATATCGCCCATGCAACTCAAAACCTTCGGCAATTGGAGCATCAACCTCAACAAAGTCACTTCCCTCTTTTTGCAAGAATCCTAAAGGAAGAGTAACATCAAGGTCAACTCCCTTTGCCTAAGAGAATGCAATAATCTTGTCCTTGTACTCTACAAGACCCCCATCAAGTGCAAGCTTGGAATCAATCCATGATTCCACAATAGGTTTTGAAACTATCTCCATGGCATCTCACCCTGCATGCTCTACATATGCCTCCTCGAATCTAGAAGGTTCATCCAACTTCCCACTAGAATCTACAAGTGCCACAAGATCAGCAAGCAAATTGTAATGACCACCCTCTCGCACATCTCTAGCCAAAGTCCTCAGACTAGTAAGACTATGTACAATCACTGATAGTGCAACGTTGTCCTTTAAAGCTCTGTGATACAAGAAACTAAACGACAATTTTCCTTCAACCCATGAACAACCAAAACATCATTGATGAAGCCCAATCCTATCACAAGATAATTAACATCATCACTGAATTCCTCATTCAAACCTCCCTCTTGCTCCTGAAGATTGCTAAAGAGTGTTCTATCATAATTCATGTGTCTCGATGCCCTAATGTCCACACACCATCCAACACATAACACAAAATTAGAAGATAAACAAGAGACATGGAGAAGGTGATCTCACACTGGAATGAACCCTCATCCACTCTCGTTGTAACCTATTTGGCCTTCCCCTTCTTCTTCTCTGAACACTAGCCAGCATAATGTATCATCTGATGACACCTAAGACATTTCACCTTACTCAAGTCTTCCTTTCTTAGACTTGAATATTCCTTCTTACCCTTCTTCTCCACCCTCCCAATGAACACTACTTCTTCTACTCCCCTCTATTGCATTGAACAAGTCTCCATCTTGATCTCTTCTTACACAAGGTTATCCGAGAGATTCATAAAATCCAACAAAGTCTCATGAGTACAAACACCTTGGACAAAAAGCATCCAAGATGGAGCAAGTTTGTTCAAAGCAATGGACACCAACTCCTTATCCTCCACCTTCATCCCTATAGCAACCAATTGATCTCTCAACTCTATGACCTTGGTAAGGTATTTCACCACCATATTTTTCTTATTCATGTGGATGAAAAAGCTTGTTCCTCAAGGACATATGTTAAGAAACACAAGCACTTTGAAATAAACCAACTAAAGTATCAAACATATCCTTACCGATCTTTTTCTCTACAATGTGAGTGATGAAGTGATCCGGCTCACCACCATATCGATCTTACTCATGTGGATGGTTAAAATCTTGTTCCTCAAGAGCATCTATTAAGAAACACGAGGACTTTGAAATAAACCAACTAAAGTATCAAACATATCCTTACCGATCTTTTTCTCTATAATGTGATTTGTAACATACCCCTAGCACCAAGTTCGGTCACGCCACTACGATGCCAATTTAAGTCTTCACTGAGACAAACTATGCCCGCAACAAGCCTTGTACCATGCACGACAACTATTCCCAACATGTGCACAATGATTCGAGTTTCGCGTTTAAAATCTAGTTACCGTTAGTACAAAAATTGACTAGTGGATATTTTTAAATACGGAAATAACACACACATCATGACATTCTACCTCATGCACTCATTCATGCTAATTAAAAACGTAAATGAAATATTTTAGATGTTCACAGCATCAGTATACTCACAACATGCAACAATAAACAAAATATATCAAAGTAAAATGCACAACAAATATATAAGCATTTAACATACATAAGAACAACAAATAAGAACACTTATCTTATAAAATATACAACTCATGGTAGAGGACGGACGTTCCTCCCAACCATAGACTTGTTGTTCCAGTTCTCAACAACAAGTCACCCCTAAGTTGGGGCTATGAATCCACAAGAGACGATGGTCCCTAAGGCTAGCTAATGTCCCCCTCTCAGTAGTCAATTTCCCACAATTAATTCCAGTCTACCAGCTCTCTTCCCCACAACCTACACAACCCAAGGGAAGAGATCCCCCTTCATTGCTCACAATCCCTCAAGCCTTCCCACTCCCCTCCAGGGCTTCGAACATAGATTGGATAGGAAATCTCTCTGTTGGGAGCTCGGGAATCTACAACTACCTCAGGAAATCACACAGTAGCAAAACACTTGCTTCTCTTGACAATTTCCGAACAAAATGTTGTTCATGAGCCCGTAAGCTCTCTTTCCATGAAATTACAGCTCCAAACAACTACCAAACATGTTCACTATAGCTACCTTCAAGCTTCAACACTCAGAACTCTCTTGTTGTCCAAAAATCTCCATGTAAAAACTACTCTGCATGCAAAAACATGAATAATAATTCTGCTCTTTCTACCCATACGAATTTTCTCTCTTTCCCTTGCTTGTTTGACTTGCACTCTTCCCCAAGTTGATTGTATTCAACCCCCTTGCTCTCAATAACTATGGGATCTAAGTCTCACACCCACCCTCTTACATGAATTCAATGATTGGGCTCTAGAACACTCAACTAAAAAATGGAATGTTCATAGTAAGGATAATTTAGAAAGAAATGTTTTGGGTTTAATAAACATGGGTAAACTCTCTTCATCTTGGACCGCTTCCCTCTCTTGTGGAAATTAAGACTCCAAATATCTATCTGTGTCCATCTGCAGCTGGAAATACATTTTATTTATTATATTCAATATACATCATTTACATATTATATCGATTGGTCCTCTACCATACATTAGATTTGCAATATGCATCGCTAGTTTGGGGTTTGAAAACAAGAATGTCATGGAAAAATGTCTTTTATTGGAAATTTATAAATTTAGCCTCACATTGGACGTTTCCCAAATATAGTCCTTGTGAACTTGAGCCTTAGGGATGATTTGAAATAGTAATTTACAACAAATAGTAGACAATATTTCATCTCACTTCAACACAACACCCTAGGCAACACAAGAGAAATGATACTAAATATATGCCAACGAGTTCCAACCCCTTAGGGCACACTTTTCCAAGCATAAACCAGATCTGAAATCACTTTAATTATTGCAAATTTACATTGATAAATATATTCTATTATCTTCAAGACAGATGTGAAATCACTTACACTTGCAACCCTTAATTATGTCAAATCAGCATGAATAATAAGTGCTGAAAATTACTTAATCATAAAGACAATGAAAACAGAAAATCGAATCTACAATTACATAATTTTGGATAGATGGAAATGAATAATATGTACATACCATGACATTATCACAAATCTAGTACAAATTCTAGCTCTCAAAACCCTAGCAAGGGAAAACCGTAAAAACCCTAGCCACCACTAAAGATCCACAACAAACTAGCATCAACACCAAAAAATCCTCCTTGGCTTCAACACTTGTCTTGCAAGTGTCCAAGATGTCTCCTATTCTCATCCTCAATCAAGCAAATCAAGTAGCTCTAGGATTTCCAAAACCCTATCCTTTTTCTCTCACAAGAGCTACAAATAATGCTTCTTTATCCTCTAGGGATTATCCCAAACCCTATATTTTTTGCCTACTTCAAGGTGAAACCATAACCCTAGAAAACCCTTGAACTTCTCCAAGAACCCTAGCACTCCAAGATAAAGAGTGATCATACAATCAATAGTACAAAAAGAGAGAGAGGCTAGTGCATTACACTCCCCACATCTCTAACACAAGTTGATGAATTAATCGAAAGGATTCTCTCCTTCCTCTATTTATATGAGGTAAGGAGGGACAACAATATAAAGTGGGATTGGACCTCTACAAGCAACCTAACTCTACACAAGTAGCCTCACAAGTGGAGCACACTCTCTCCAAGTGACACATGTTAAGCTCTAAGATGAAGACATCTACAAGCAAGGCTCCAAGGAATCAACGCTCCATAAGATGTGTCAAATGCTCCTTCACAAGCCTCCTAAGCTCAAACACTCCTCAAAGTCCACCACACCTACATGACCACTTACTCAACCCAAGCGTCCTCAAGTCAAGTACAAGTCTCCATGCAAGCAACCAAGTGTGCTCATGCCATCCAGGATTCAATGCCCTCCTCCAAGATGCCCAACACTCCTCCAAAGCAAAGTGTCCTCCAAGCACGAAACCAAACCTCATGTGTCGACTACATGAAGAAGTCACCAAGCTCCATAGGTCCCCAAATCTCTAAAGAATAATGCCATATGTACATCCAAACAAGGCCTATCAATCAATAAGCAAATGGAATCCATTGTGTCTATGCATCACGAAATAACCAAGGGTCATCCATACACCATGCACCCCACATCACATAAAGCACCCCCAAACATGGTGTAAACACTTTCGAAGTAACCCCAAAATTTAACACAAATGATGTCCCTTCTCTTCTAGCAATGGAATCCTTCATATTAATACTATACTATTATAATAACCTAAGGTTATAATTTATATATATTTATCTACTTTCTAATTTCTAGAGAAGAGAAGCTTATGCCTCAACACTACAATGTTTTTTTGGACAAAGTCATACTCCACTAGCGTCGCTAGATCTCATCACTCCACCTACAATTGTCATCTATTGTTGCAAAAGACAAAGAACTAACAACATCTAAAGCTCATTTATATGTGGCAATGCATATTACTAAGATAACCTTGTGAATTGTATAATATGGGGCCCAAATAGGTTCAATGGCTTCAAAATGATCGAAGCAATTGGAAGAAAATGTTGAAACATGACCCGTTCCAACTGTTTTATGGTACTCATCGAGTGTAGTAACTGTTATCTCCTCAAATAACACAGTCAAATTTGTTTATTTTAGGTGATAGGAAGTCATTGAAAAAATACATTTCTAAATTTTTTAAGGTTCATTTTTTAGAGCCTTAAGTTTGTAATAAAGTTTGAAAAACATTTGATTTGGTTTTCCCTTCAAAAAAGTCAAAACTCAGGTTTCGGTGGCTAAGCGTCTTTCCAAAAGGGCTTTTAAGACATCGAAAGTGCAGAAAAGTCTGTTTTTACTGTGCTGAGCCATCATTTTCAAATGATGATTCTGAGCGACTGAAGAATCTTTTTGAGAAACGGGAGGAGGTTTTTTTTGATAACATGTCAAATAACAATAACCTCTCTCATTTTTCCTACAGGTATCATATATTGGGAGAATCAAATTCATCTCTGATCCCTAATTTTCGGATCTCAGAATTTCCCTATTTGACACATGTTTTTGAAATGCAAATCCCGGGCAAATGAAAATGAATCTCAAATAAATGAGAGAGGTTTTTTATCAAAACAAGACAATATACAAAAGCCTCTTCCATTTTTTACACAGTGGTTTTGGTTTGATAGATATGGTTAAATATTTGAGCAACATATTTCAATAAATTTTTGTCTTTTCCAGCCACCTCACAAATTCGAATTTGAGATAGGAGAAGAGGTTATCAGATCCATCTTTTGAGAATATGAAACTTCTTGTAAAGGCTATAAATCCTATCAATTTTAGAGACTAAGGGTTCGACTTTGAGTTCTAAACTCTATTGTTATTGTGATACAGACACTTTCTTTAATATACTCGGCCTGCAAGCTTCTTTCATTGTTATTGTCAGACTTTCTTTTCATTTCTATTCTATGCCTATGAGTTGAAATTATTTTTTTGTCTCTGTTTAAATGTCCTATGGTAACTGTCATCTTACCTTTGATTATTAAACAAGAATCATAAGCATCCACTTCTAGTTTGTTGACCCATCGTTTATATGGTTTATGTATGTTCTGGTTAATTGATTGGTTTCTTATTCATCTGATTTACAAACCTATCTGATAATAGCTCTTGAAGGCCTTGTATTGTTTGAATATAACTAGACTATCTTGAAGATACAATCCAGTGATTTAGACATTCATCTTGATCCAACCCCACACCCATTCTTGAGTAAATAATTACAAAAACAGTTATGTTACCAGGCATCTCTGAGATACAACCTAGGAGAGTTTCTTGGAGTGATAACAAATTGGCGTCGTTTTCGAGGAGAGGAGATTGAAGCTCAACTTCCTTGGGATACGAAAAGATCCATCTTTGATGATAAACAAAGTCTGGACATCATTTGGTTGTAATCATCTATCTAGCGACTCCATGAAGGACGGATTCAGTGGCGATTCCATTGTTCAGAAATTTGTTGGTGACTCCACTAGTATGACATGAATAAGATCTTAGCGAAGAGGTATGCTTTCTGTGATTTTTCAAAGATTGTTGGTTTCCCTAATCCAGTGCCTAGTAGAGATGAATGGGAACGTAGTATTCCCAGATTTCGAGGAGAAGAGTGGGAAGTGCCAGCTGAACACTTGTTGGATTTTCATGACTTTATTCACCGTCTTGAAATTGTACATGAGGATGTTCAAATTAAGCTTTTCAGGTATTCACTAGAGGGGATTGCTCTTGACTGGTGCCAGTCTCTTCCAATTGCCAATATCAGTTCTTTGGCAGATTTTCATGTTGCCTTTCATTTGTTTTGCAAAGGCATATTTTCAACTAACCTTTTATATCCCGAATGTTGTCATGATTTCAATCTATTGAACAAAGATCCAAATATTCATGAAGACTCTGCTGCAACAGAATATATCTCTCATCATGATTAAGGGATTGTTGATCCACATTATGACAACCATGGTGATGCTTTTGACATTGCATTAAATGCATCTATGCTAGATGGTTGTCATGAAGATCAGACTATTTCTTTTGAAAACTTTAAATATGATGAGTAGATTGACACATCAGCAGAAGAAAGTTATAAATCTGAGTTGCAGTCATATGATTTGCAGACAAAGGGGAATTGCAGCAAAAATGAGAAGAGAGATGATGAACAGAAAAGTTTAGATCAGCAGTTCATCATGCATGTTTCTTCGACAGAGGTTAAGCACTTTACAGCTAATTATGAGATCACTGAAAGCAACCTGCATCAGCAATTCAGTCAATTGGAACAGCAACATGAAGAGGTATTTTTTTGTGTTTTGCATGACCCTATTGTTGATTTTCTGGAATCCATGAGCAGCATTAAGATCAAAATATTCTTGTCAGATGAAAGCCAGTTCTATCATCTGTTCAAACCACATTTCTGTTGGTTATACATTCCTTTATTTTTTGAGTTAAGATCAAGAACAGGTTCAGTTAATCAGTTTCTGATATGGCTTCATTGGAAGCATGAGTTTACTTGATTAAGAGGCAGTATAGTTGGTTAGTGTAGGAGTAGGCAGCTAAATAAGCTCTTCATATGAGCAGATAGATTGCTTTCAGTTTTCTTGAATAAGCAGAGAAGCATGTATTTTAGAAGTCATTTCTAGACTGCAGATATGTTCTCAGACATACCTAAAAACAGAGTCTCTCAATGAAGATGCCAGTATGCATATGTTATTCAACAATGATAATAACAAGCAAACAACTTGTACCATTCTTGATCCATCAGAAGATATGCATGTTGAATGATCTATGGAGGTCACCTCTTATGTTTGGAGCCGATGACTGGGAGATCTCTGGATAGGCTTTCATTGGAGAGATTCAACTATGAATCTATTTTTGGCCAATACAACAAACTTTCATTAGTTGATTTAAGCAGGGAAAGTAAGGGCTCGAAAGATAAATTGTGTACAACAGTGTAAGGGGAGCTTCTTCTAAAGATACAAGGTCTACAACAACTTCCACTTCCACAACACTGGTATCATTCATTGAAGATACTCATCAACTCAATTTTATCATACACAGTCAGCAGTCAGTTTAACCTACAGGAGATGGGTCTCCTATCTAGTTCATACTTTGTTTTTGTCTTGAAGAAATAAGAGCATGGATGACAGACTTAGATAAGTAGATCTACTTCAGAAATATGATGATATTGAAACTCTTTATGCATATGTTAAGCCTAAATGAATGATCCAAAAGCTTACACATAGTGATATATAAACTAAGAACAGATACATGGTACGAATGTTGAGTAGTACTATAGTATATAAACATATTCTCATAAGCTTAGAAGAAGAAGATCCCGAGCTGTAAATAAGGATTCAGTTTTGCAATTTTGAAAATTATTCTTCAAATAGTGCTTTCGGTGGCTTAATCGGGCTTTCACAGTCTCCCTTAGCCACCAAAAGCAGAGCTTTCGATGGCTTACAGGTCAGAATTTTGGCTCTCCTAGCCACCGAAAGCACAGAACAGGGCAGAATGCTACTATTTTTGCACAGATCCGAGTTCCCTTGATCTAAATGCCATGAGGATGGTTCCAAATGATAGAATATAATTAAAGTCATCATTATCAAGGTTTTGTTTTGTTTTTGGAGGTGCTTAGTCAAGGTCGATCTCAAACAAGTGATAATAGCAGTGTTAGTTCTAGTCAAGTGCCACCCCCACCTATTCATCCAATGCATGGATTTTTCAACCTATATTTTGCCTCCCAGACCTCTTACTAATCCATATGGAACATTATAAATGGATATGACTTGACAAGTGGATATTTGAAGCTTGGTGGTAGAATTTTTGGAAATGGTTACAGCAAGTTGTAGCAGAGCATGAGGAAACTGTAACAGAGCCAGATCTTCAAGGAGCAGTCCCAGCTGGAAAACAGATAATAGAGTATGCAAATTTGCCTTCACCCACACCTAAAGAAGAGCAGGAGCTGCAAGAGGATGAGGCATCAACCAGCAAGCCCCAATTGTCAAAAACCAATCAACTGCTAAGACAAGTTTATGATCTTGAACTCCTTGACAGAGAAGTTAAGACTAGTAATCAAACTTTGACAGAAAGAGATATTGAGTTGTATGATTCTCACCAAAGGCTTACTAAACAATATGATAAGCTGGAGAAAAGGAACCAAATGTTGATTCTAGGTTGTACAGGAAGATTAGGCTGCTAAGAATCAAAATGATGCCTCCAAGACCTAAGGCACATATTGCTCTGTTAACCCTAGCAGAAGCAGCCACTAATCTTATTGGTAATCCAGGGGAAGATATCAACTATGTTGATAACCCAGACTCTGCTCAGACTACTGAAGCCTCAAACGAGCAGAAGTGAAGATCAGAAGATGGAAGGAAATACATTTTTGCAATTTTTGAAAGCCAATTTCAAAACAGAGCTTTTGGTGGCTTAGGCAAGCTTTCACAGTTGTTTTTAGCCACCGAAAGCAAAGCTTTCGGTAGCTTACAGGTTAAGATTTCTGGCTCTTTAGCCACCGAAAGCGCAGAGAAGGGAAAAAAGCCACTCTTTTTGCACATATCTAAGTTTTGTTGTTCCAGTTGGCACGAGAAAGGTTCCTAAGTGATGATCATAATTTAGAGCATCAGTTTTATTGCTCTGTTTCAGTTTTAGAGGTGTCAGCAGCATGAGGAAGATAAAAACTTGTTATCTATTTTTAGCAAAAGATGACTGGTTTTCCAGGGTGGCATTTTCAACCTCATCCTTCAGCATCTGAAGATCACTACAGCTATCGAAGACTTTCAAGGCAGGCTACAGGTTTGCAGGGGATCATTTCTAAAGGCCAAACAACACCATAGCCCAATGGTAAAGGCTACAGGCAAGTTACAGGTTTGCAGAAGATCAGTTGCACAGGACAAATGACTCCATAGCCCAACAAGAACGGCATTGGAGATGAGGTTCTTGAAACCTCGCAGGGAGGCTTTCATCCCCAGAAGGAGCCAAATATTATCTCCTCAAATAACACAGTCAAATTTGTTTATTCTAGGTGATAGGAAGTCATTGAAAAAATACATTTCTAAATTTTTTAAGATTCATTTTTTAGAGCCTTAAGTTTGTAATAAAGTTTGAAAAACATTTGATTTGGTTTTCCCTTCAAAAAAGTCAAAACTCAGGTTTCAGTGGCTAAGCGCCTTTCCAAAAGGGCTTCTAAGCCACTAAAAGTGCAGAAAAGTCTGTTTTTACTGTGCTAAGTCATCATTTTCAAATGATGATTATGAGCAACTGAAGAATCCTTTTGAGAAACGGGAGGAGGTTTTTGTTGCTAACATGTCAAAGAACAATAACCTCTCTCATTTTTCCTACATGTGTCATATATTGGGAGAATCGAATTCATCTCTGAGCCCTAGTTTTCGAATCTCAGAATTTCCCTGTTTGACACATGTTTTTGAAATGCAGATCTAGAGCAAATGAAAATGAATCTCAAATAACTGAGAGAGGTTTTTTCTCACAACAAACCAATCTACAAAAGCCTCTTCCATTTTTTACACAATGGTTTTGGTTTGATAGATATGGGTATATATTTAAGCAGCATATTTCCAGAAATTTCTATCTTTTCCAGCCACCTCACAAATTCGAATTTGAGATAGGAGAAGAGGTTATCAGATCCATCTTTTGAGGATCTGAAACTGCTTGTAAAGGCTATAAAGCCTATCAATTTTAGAGACTAAGGGTTCGACTTTGAGTTCTAAACTCTATTGTTATTGTGATACATACACTTCCTTTAATATACTCAGCTTGCAAGCTTCTTTCATTGTTATTGTCAGAGTTTCTTTTCATTTCTATTATATGCCTATGAGTTGAAATTATTTCTTTGTCTCTGTTTAAATGTCCTATGGTAACTGTCATCTTACCTTTGATTATTAAACAAGAATCATAAGCATCCACTGCTAGTTTGTTGACCCGTCGTTTATATGGTTTATGTGTGTTCTGGTTAATTGATTGATTTCTTATTCATCTGATTTACAAACCTATATGATAATAGCTCTTGAAGGCCTTGTATTGTTTGAATATAACTAGATTGTCTTGAAGATACAATCCAATGATTTAGACATTCATCTTGATCCAACCCCACACCCATTATTGAGTAAATAATTACAAAAACAGTTAAGTTACCAAGCATCTCTGAGATACAACCTAGGAGAGTTTCTTGGAGTGATAACAGTAACCACAACGGTCATCTTTTTCCATGGTATGTCATTACCAGTACTTTCCCACATCTTCATCGTTGCAATCATAAAATTCCCTGCAACAACAATGTATTGTTTGTATGAATAAAACTTGAATGAATGAAGATCTAAGTTAATTTAGGTTGAAAAGTATATATATATATATATATGATAATGACCTACAAAATGTCTTCTAAACTCCCAATAGTTTCTTTGTTATCCTCCATTAGCATGGCCTAAAGAAGGCAACACCGTTGTTTTCCAAAAATCCTAGACCAAGTTATCCACCTCCAATAACCAGAACTCCAAATTCATCTATGACACAAAGAACAAGGCAAAGGTATCATATCTCCTAGACTTTCCAAGGGCTAGGTAGAGGCTCAAGCTCTTCAAAGAGGATTTGAAGGAAGAAGTTAGTTTCGATCTTGCAATCAACCAAGTTAAGTAAAGTATCGTTGCTTCAATTTCCCCCAAACATATTGTCATTCACATATCTATGTCGAGGTATCAAGTCCAAGCCAAAGTCTATTGTGAGGAATGGCAATAATGGCTCCAAAACATGCATGGACCAACATCCAAGGAAACAAGTGTAAGAGAAATGTCAATTTCTATATAAAATAAAAATTATTTAAAGCTCGTATTGTTAATGAAGGAAAATATGTTTAATTAGAAAATTATAAAACTTGGGGCAGTGCACATATCAAATCAGAAAAACATTGGTTATCAGACACTGCATGGGGGACTAATGGTGGTCAATGAAGATTGACCACAAAATTGATTTGTATATTTCCCTACAAAGTAGGGAGTAATTATGTAGATCCTTCTTTGTCAAATACACAATGCTACAAAAGATGATTTTGAACATATATTTTGGCATTGCCTAGGCAAGAGGTCAATGGTCATATCTCTTGGATTGTTAACTTGAAATAGGTAACAACGAAGCTAGGTTATATGAGAACTTGTCTTGGCAACTTCCTATGTTCACAAGATTGGGACAAATAAAAAAATATGGTTACCACATGGCCAAGCTTAAAACTCTTTTCTATTTATGATTAAAGCCTACGTTCACACAATCCATTAAGAAATATCAATACAATGTCAATAAAACATTTCTCTAATTTCATGCAAAAAGGAAAAAATCCATGGAATTTGACATAAGTAGAGTAGGTAAAGTGCAAACATCTTCCAACATCTAGGTCCAACCTTCCAAAAAAAAATAGTTATGATTGGTGACATGCTTAAATATGACAACCTTGATCCATAAAAACAAAGATCATCTTAGCTACTCCACCTACGAGATTCAATTTCTGCCCTCTTTAATCATGATGAGGTCACATGAAAGACTATTGATTAGATCACCCTTGAAACATTACTAATTGCCTTCCTTGCCTTCCTCATTACTATTTAGATTTCCCTGAAAAAAGTAATCTTTATCATACCAGATTTAGCAATGATGACCAACTCATATAAACAATGATAAAGGATGGTGGAAATCAATGAGGTGATGTGCACCATTTAAGCATAAAGGAAAGTAATTAAATTCAAGGGGAAGAAGAGAGCCATGTAAGGGGAAGAATTTCAAAGGATATTTAGGAGTTGTGCATAATGAAATAAAGAGGTTAGAGGTTTGAATGGAGAATAATTGTTGCCTTTTGAAAGACGTCGGGATTAATAATGGGTAGATTATATAAAATTGGCATGCAACTGAGTCATATTCAATGATGGAGGTGTACAAAGAGTATTTAAATGAGAGAATTGAATAAAAACCTTAAAATGGGAAAGCTTAAATGGCATGAACTTGTGGATTTATAAGCTAAATTTACCATCATTATTTAATAAAAATAATTAATATAAATATTTTTTAAATTGAAAACATAAAAATTGTAAAAGTATAAAGTTTCATAATATCCTTAAACCTTTGATAAGATTAACCAATTATATACAAATTATTCGATAGGCTTTACCAACTTCATGCAAATCACCTAATTACAATATAATTTTTGAACAAGTAATCCTTCATACCAACATTTTTAAGTCACTATAAAATTAATTATTGATTTAATTAAACACTGATGTATGGTGCATTCTACAATGCACAATTATTGATTTAATTATACCAACATTTTTAAGTCACTATAAAATTAATTATTGATTTAATTAAACACTGATGTATGGTGCATTCTACAATGCACAATTATTGATTTAATTAAACACTAATGTATGTATGTATGGTGCATTATACAATGCACATATGGTGGAGATAGAGTAAAACTAATAAAATATGGTGGAGATAGATTAAAACTAATAAAAATCAAAATTATTTTTTTACTTTCATTTAATATTCAATACAATGCACAATTATTGATTTAATTAAACACTAATGTATGTATGTATGGTGCATTATACAATGCACATATGGTGGAGATAGAGTAAAACTAATAAAATATGGTGGAGATAGATT
>JZKD02S0891650.1:184573-197979 GCA_000966675.3 Picea glauca | reverse complement strand
GCAGCCACTCATGCAAGCAAGGAAGCAGTATGGTTACAAAGATTGTGTTCAGGTATTGGGTTGGTACAACAAGCAGTGAGATTAGATTGTGACAGTTAGAGTGCAATATTCCTGGTAAAGAACCCAACTTATCATTTGAAGACAAAGCATATTGATGTTCAGTATCACTTTGTGAGAGACATGGTTGAGGATAAGAAGTTGTTGCTGGAAAAGGTTGACACTTTGAAGAATGTTGCAGATTCATTGACAAAGCCTGTGAGCACATAAACGTTCTTCTGGTGTAGAGTAACAATGGGAATTGCTACCCTGGATTGTTGACTATATAATCCCCTGGACCCCTGGACCCTTGGATGCAAAGAAAGCAACAAGTGGGAGAATGTTGGGTATGTGTTATATTCTTTGCATGTGTGTGTGGGGGCGCGTCAGGTTTGACAACTATGTTTGACGATCCCTCACACTAGTGCTCTGTTTGTGCCATGTGCGTCAGGCGCTTTCCTAGGGGGGTCCCAGGGGGGGGCAGGTATTCCCCCCCCTGGTTACGCGCAATGTTCGACAACGAGCGGTAGCTCGGGGTAGTGCCCCCAAATTTTTTTTTGGGCGGTTTTTGCTATTTTTAGCGGATTTGTAAATTAATCCCAGATTAAGGGATTAGGGTTTTGGTATCTACAGAATACCTAAAAACATTGTATATATTGTATGGTGAATGGTGAAATTCGACATAATGAATATAAGAAAGGTTTTCCTGGCTGAGGGTTTTCGGTATAAAATCTCTGTGTACTCTGTGTATGATCCATGGATTAATTTCTGTCTTGCTTAAGAATCTATATGCATTGCTTTACTTCGTAGGTTTAAAACTTACAGAGCTACCTAGGGGGGCATATGAGACCTTTAGTCAGATGGTATTGGTCTTCCTTAACCACTTCCAATTTCCGTTTCATTACGAAGTTTGCCTAGAACTTCTGTCAACTTTACTCCAAGACACATCCAATCATGTCTCGGATCATATCCAGGAATGGTGTAGATGGAAGAGGTTTATTAAGACCTCCATACCCCCAACCTTTCTTTTAGAATGGTTACTTAAGTCTTTGCAACCTCCTATCTCGAAGGATGTTGCTACATCTAGGGTTACCAGTGAGGAAGAAGTGATCTTCAAATACCAACAGTTATATCTTATATACACTCAGTCTGGGATGTTATACCACATTCTTCTAGATGCACCGAGGTCAACCTATGACCCTAGAAAAAATCTAGAACCTTATGCCATTGGCATTGTAGGCTCCACCAATGTAAAATCTACAGGCTCGGTGGCAAGCCATTTGAAATAGTTGTCTCTAAACCGGTTTGTAGGAGTGACAACTTCGTCTGTGTCTTCCAATCCCACTCAGTCGGTGGATGTACATTCAGTGCAATCGTCGACCGACCCAAATGGTAACAAACAATCAGGCGACAATAAAAAGAAAGGACGTAATAATAATCGTAAGGGTGGGAAAAATAATAATAAACCCAAGGACAATGGTAATAATGAGAAGAAAAATAATAACGCCGGAGAGGGCAAGAAAGAGAGACGTAAGGTGAAATTTCCCTGTAAGCTTTGTACGAACGATCACCTTACTCATTTATGCCCCAAACTTGCGGAAGCTGCGAGGCTATTATCTCTACCGCCCACCGTGCTGACGAATCCTTTCCCACATAACCAACACATGGCCTCGAGCTCCTCAAACACCAAAAATGCGGCTAGTGGGAGTCAAAACCCATCTTCGCAAGACAATGATGGTTTGTGTATCAATATGGTTGATGCTAAAGTTCATGTAGTCACTCGATCTCGTGATTATAGTTCTTCACAGGCTATACCTGGTCTAGAATCTCCTCCTCCTCCTCCGGAGATGACTTTACAGATTGAAAAACCAGATCCACTACCTCGTATTCTGAAAGGAGTACTCAAGCGCTCTACCCACAATCCAAATGCTAGAGTCATGTAGAATTACTCTATTGTTGAGGACCTGTTTCAAACCCCTTGTGAGATGCTGGATTTGGAGGTACTCGAGACGTGTCCTTCATAGATGAATGCCTTTCTATCTGCGTTAGGAGCTCTAGAACCCAGTGGCTCGAAAGTTATCAAGTTTGATGTCACATATGTGAAGGCTAGCTTGCCTTACCATGTGGCATTCCAATTCCATGTTGGGTACTCAAAGTATACTATCAAACGTGCGATTGTTGATGAAGGCGTTGCTACATGTGTGATGTCCCTGATCTATTGGAAAGCTCTGTGTTGGAACAAATGTTGGAAATTTCTCAACTCAGTGTCTTTCTCCAAAATTTATGTTAGTTACACCACTTAGTTTCAAAACTTTGTTGCTTGGCGTAAGCCTGTGTAACCATTAATCCCTTGAGCCATTCGGCACAACCTTTCTGCCGCAGTAAAAAATCTAAATCTATCGTCATTTTCGCCGAACTTTTCTACCGTTAAGATATCAAAGATTTAAAAAGTTTCCAAGGTCTCCCATTTTGTCCTACTTCACATTCCCTCATTGTGAAGAGTGTCAGTTATACAATCGAACTATAAATTTTTCTCTTTCCATATATTATTTTAAAATTATTTTATATAATTTTAAAATTAATATTTTATTAAATAAAGTTTGAAAAAATATATTTTATGCCAAGCCCTTTGCATTGTTGAGTCCACTATCCTTCACATCCTGATCTTCAAACTATCCACCGTAAGCTACATGCCAAGTCACAAGACACACACACAAGACTCCAAGGAGAGGTTTCACGTGGGGATCAAAGAAACGCACCATCTGTTCGAGTGTTAAGTCGCATGGAGGCAGAACTCACGAGGAGACCCTCAAGGGGTGTGCTACATGCCCAGAAATCACAAGAATAATATTATATGTAAAATTCGAGTTCTATTTCAGGGATTTGGCCGACATAGGGTTTTAAATAACCACTTCTCCATTTCCTCGAAACCCGAAACCCCGAAATCGGGACTCCAGTCATACACATCATTTGCAGAAGTGGATTTGGATGCTAGAAAGTTCTCATCTATTGCTCGTTTTGGTAATCGATTGGACCTTCACTTCAAATCGGTCTGTGTATATTTCTTTATGGATAGAACTACTGTCAGGGAATAAATTCATGATCTAAATTACAATGATTGACATGTTCAATGCTAAGGATTGGAGTGTGGTTTTTAAAACGCTAATCTAGTGCAACAATCCATTAGTTATGTCACAGTTCAAGTCACAAGTCGACACACAGGCCACAAGTCAAGCAAAGCCCAACGCAAACGTCGAGCACCATACCTTTCTACTCCTCATCGATAAGTTATATGAGCATTTGCATTTATAAAGCCTCTAGTCAAGCCTTAGGATCAAGTCACAAAACAAACGACATGTCCAAGCCATGAGTTTATATACAAAGCACTAGGCCGCATGCAAGAAGGGAAATGCGAACTACTCAGAGGAGGGAACCATGCATTGGAGGGAAAAATAAATCTTGCACGTTTCAGGTTGTTTTAAGCTACAAAGTTTGAAATGTCTCATGCCCAACAATTGATAGTAAAATCTAGCACAACAAGCCATTAGTTATGCCATAGTTCAAGTCACAAGTTGGCACACAGGCCACAAGTCAAGCAAAGCCCAATGCAAACGTCGAGCACCATACCTTTCTACTCCTCATCGATAAGTTATATGAGCATTTTCATTTATAAATCCTCGAGTCAATCCTCAGGCTCAAGTCACAAATCAAACGACATTTCCAAGCCATGAGTTTATATACAAAGCACCAGACCACATGCAAGAAGGGCTATGCTGAGAAATTACACAGAGGAGGGAACCACGCATCAGAGGGCAAAATAAATCTTGCACGTTTCAGGTTGTTTTTAGCTGCAAGGTTTGAAATGTCTCATGCCCAACAATTGACAGCGAAATCGATTATTTGATGCCCAGGTTCCCAACAACCCTTTCAGCTACCAAATCGAACTAGCATCAAACACCAAATGCCAAGGAAGCCGTGAAATTCATAGTCAAGAAGTCACTCCAGATGTTGGTCGACTTCATAATTGTTGTTTAATTTAGAGGTCCACTGTGACAATTTCATGTTATACAAAAGAGGAAATTCTTCCATTGTCAAAGTTGCCTCAGGTTTATTTTCATCCAGCTGGGCAGAATTGACAACAACTATCAGAATTTGAAACATTTATTGGTAATCTCCTCAAAGGGACAAGGTTGTTGTCTGTCATTTTTGACGAATTAGAAAATTGTTTCCTGAAGTGGATGTTGTAATTGGCCTCAAAGTCCACCTTTATACCCTAGGGTATTGAAAGCAATGTAGATGAAAAACTCAACAACAAGACAACTCAACACTTACCAAATCGGCTCCAGAACAGATAGAGATTTCCTAAAGATAAGGAACATGTGTCCCTTAATAGCCATCACTACAACTCATGCGCATGAAGGAGGATCTAATTCATGTACTGCTATAAACAATTTGCTGAATTTAGGGATTATTTGTGCTTTTAACAAAAGTTGATTCGAATTACTATTGTGATTAGTTAAAGTTAGTTAATAATTAGTTCACTTTCAGTTAGGTATCCTATGATGAGGATTCAACCTCCTTGAGACAGAGGAGTTATATAAAATGAGGATCCATAGAAAACATGGTGAGGGGAAAAACGCGAGAGTACTCCTGGGACTGTAATCTTTTGCTTTCATGTTTAACAAAAGAGTGCAGAGCCATTTTCAATCTATAGCAAAGATTCTTGTGATGTTGGTTACAGGGTTTGTCTATTTCCCATTTTTCATGCTATTCTATTTGTTTTTTCTTCCTGATTTGTAACATGTGTTTGTAATGGAATTCATCCATTTGTTAGATGCTCTATTGTTGGACATGTTATAGGTTGTTTCTTGTAGAGATATGAAGGTTCAAAATTCATCCTTGCTAGATGCTCTGTCCCAACCATCTCTTTCCACTGATTTATGCTTGGAATTCACTCATTGCTAAGTGCTCCTTGCATTTTGATATGTTTTCTCTCTATTCTGCTGCCATACTTTTATAAATCCTTCTCTCTATAATCAACTTCTATCTTGCCTCTGTTCCATAGATTTCCCTTTCTGAAATACTCTTATTATTTTCTTGATCATTTGACTCCATGCCCAATGGACTACCTCCCAGTCTAACCCACCAACCCTAAAAACCTAAAAACTTTATGTTATCCACATATCTGCCCACTGTTAAGCTTATTGAATATCCTATTGTGACATATATTCAAGAGATCCCTCTAGGGTTGGAAGGGGAAGCTTCTAATCAAAAGTGGTTCGTGGTTATCTCGGAATTTACTTGCATGCAACCCAAGTCAAGTTCCGAGTGAGAACTTATTATTTCATTTAAAATGTGTTAAGGCTTGGCTCTATTATAGCCTAGAATCAACTCCTGCGACAACATTTTCTGGCGCCATTGCCGAGGAAGGAGGACGAATTTATCTTCCCTAGGATACGACAATAGTTCATATCTATCTCTTGATGATGAACAAGGGATAGGCATTCAATTGGTTGTGATCATTCACCTGGTGACTCCTTGGTTTGAAGACTCTACATGATTCACTGGTGACTCCACTGGTTTCAAAATGTTGAATTCGTTCGCTGCTCAGATTGCTGCAAGGTTTTCTCCTATGGAATTTAAAAATGTTTATGGTTTTCCAAACACTATTCCAGACATTAAGGTTTGGGAATATGTCCTTCCTAAATTTGGAGAATATGCGGATGACAATTCCACTCAACACTTGTTTGAATTCCACAAGCTCATGGATGAATTAAATATACATCATGAAGATGTCCTCATGAAACTATTTACGTTTTCATTGGAAAGAAACGTTAGACTCTGGTATAAATCTTTACCCAATTCCAATATTCCTTCATTGAAATATTTTCACATCCTTTTTCATCAACATTGTAAATGAATATATTCTGCTGAAATACTTTTTGAAGATTGTTGTAATATACAATTCATAAGACAAAAAGATCAAACTAATATTCTTGAAGAGGAGGAAGGAATAACAAGAATTTCTCAAGTCGACGAAGATAATCAGTATGAAGAAGAGTTGGCTGATAAAGAAGATGGATATGATGACTCTTGTGATCATATTCAAGAAGATGAAATTCAACGTCATGGCCAACCTGCAGAAGAGAAGAAAACAATATTTGCTCGATCCATAAATTACACAGACGACCTCCTCCTTTAACAGAAGAAGAGATATTCTCCTAAACAGTTATGTTGCAGCCCCTGCTTCCAGAGATTTGTAGCATCCACACAGTCCTGAATATGTGAGTGAAACTTCTTTTATTATTAATGAAAATCTGATTTTAAATGATGACAGCCATGAAACTATACAGGAAGTCAGTGAACCTTTTTATGATGATGATTCCCTGCTAGGACATCAACTTGTAGGCTCTGTTTTGTTTCATGAAAAATATGTGGCTGTCATGTTTAACAATCTTGAAGAATGTTTGGTGTTTGAGAATGATTTTGATGTGGAGGAGTATAAATTTGAGATAGAAATCATGCCAGAGAAAGGATCAGAGTTGCTCACGGTTGATACCCCGAGTATTTTTCTGATTGATAACACTTCAGATTTATCTACTGCACCCAGATATGATGTGTACACCGATGATTATAAGATCATTTCCTTGGAACAATTTTCTGTAGGTTTTTCATGGAAGAAGGATGGTCTTCAGCCATCTTCACGAGCATACCAAATCAAATGATTTTGAGCACAATGATGCAGAACAAAGAATCCTAGAGGAAATTTGTTATTTACCTCAGGACCATGCATTTTTTCATGATCCTTTTGCAGATCTTTTAGATTCATTTAATGGAGGCGTATGCTATGTCATGGATATTTTGTCATAGGAATCGAGGAAAATTTTGAACATTCATGATCAACAACATGTTAGATGGGAGTTGTCAGTTTCCTTTTTCAGCCCACTCAAAGAAAGCATGAGCAAATTTCAAATAAGTAGACATTTATTGGATTAGCTTCATTGGCATTTTTGTATCATTTGATTCAGTGGGAATTTTTCAATAATTAGAGTAGGTGATGTATATAAATAATCTTGACTTTGAGCATTAGAGTACAACAATGGTTTTCAGTATGTTTCCAGTTCACTTTGGTTTTGTTTTAAAGCATTATGACTCCATAGACCAATGAATTTTAAGTGGTTTTTGTTTCGAAAAGACGTAAGTAAAGTGACAGGGTTCAGAGTTTGATAAGGATGATTGTAGGTTTCCCAATGGATGAAGGCACATCGTCTACTGTTCTTGGCGCTTTACAAGAAAGAACCATCCCTAGATGGAGCCTATGTTGGAACAAATGTTGGAAATTTCTCAACTCAGTGTCTTTCTCCAAAATTTATGTTAGTTACGCCACTTAGTTTCAGAACCTTGTCATCTAGCATAAGCCTATGTAACCATTAATCCCTTGCGCCATTTGGCGCAACCTTTCTGCCACAGTAAAAACTCTAAATCTATCGCCATTTTCGCCGAAATTTTATACCGTCAAGATCTCAAAGCTTTAAAAAGTTTCCCAAGGTCTCCCATTTTGTCCTACTTCGCATTCCCTCATTGTGAAGAGTGTCAGTTATACAATCAAACTATAAATTTTTCTCTTTCCATATATTATTTTAAAATTAATATTTTATTTTAAAGTTTGAAAAAATATATTTTAAGCCCAGCCCTTTGCATTGTTGAGTCCACTATCCTTCATGTCTTGATCTTCAAATTATCCACCGTAAGCTACATGCCAAGTCACAAGAAACACACACAAGACTCCAAGGAGAGGTTTCACTTGGGATAAATGGGCCCATTTCCGTTTTGGGTTTTAAAGAGTTTGGTCTAATTCGTAACGGTTTTCTCATAATCTCTCCCACAAAATCGTGTCTCTGGAAAGAAAAAATGGGATTGAATAGACTGTAACAAGAGCGACTTAGACCAACTATGGATTTAGATGGTAGTGGTAGGAGGTAAGCCCGAGCTAAAATGATGGAAATAGAACTAGGAACACACCAGGGTAACCATACCATAAGCAATGGGGGTTTCAGTCATGAAATTTGGGCGCTTTTGGTAATGAATGTTTAGAGTATAGAAAAAAACCCAAGACTTTAGCTTGGAATGATGGATCTGTCGATTCAAACTGCCACTTCAAATAGAGTATAGGGTACAACCAAGTTTGAATCTCATCATATGTAATGGGCACTTTGATTTTCCAAGGTTAGGAGAGGATGCGACCCAACAATTAAAATACCAATCAAAGGATTTTAAGATCGAATCATGATCTATCAAGAAATGAATAAGCTTGTAGTTTTAATTCTAATATGTTCTTGATGTATTTACAAGGTACGCAAGATATGGCTTGTATTGCAGGAGCAACTCAAGACAAATGTTTTATTGACCTATGATAAGCTTCAAAACAAAACAACATTCATTCAAAGAGTTGTAAGAACATTGACCCTACATAAGGACCAAGCCTTGGATATAATAACAATTTGATTTTTTAGTTTTAATGCTTCATTCATGCTTTCAATCATGAATGCAGCATGGAAACACAAGATAAAAATAAATAGGAACAATCAAAACATCCTTTTTACAACCGAATATCCACCTTCAAATAACAATATTTACAAAAGGAGGTGCTGACAGCTACAAGAATTGTCATTTGTCACTTTAAAAGGAAAAAATTATGTAGAGCTGCCAACAATGGCGACTTACTAGGATAATCATTTATCTCTGCGTCATCGATGAGTTAATGTTAGGACTACTTAGAATGATTACAGATAAAAAATAGATGAAGGACATCAAGCATCCCAACAATCATTACACAGTCCAACTTCATATATCTTCCTGTTCAAATGAAATTCGGTGACAAATTTTAAAAAATGAGAGCAACGATGTTCAAGTCAATGGCTCCAATACTGTTGACAAAGCCACTACTGCCAGAAGGCATCCACAGCCTCGACAAGGATGTCACTTAACCCACTCTGACGCCCCTATCTTGTCCAATAAATTTCAGTTTCAAAATGAAGGATACTTATGACCAATATCAAAATTTATACCTGACAATTTTCTTGAACTTGACATTGCTTTGTTGCCAGCGGGCCTGTTTAGTACCCCGACGAAGTTGTCTTGGCATCATGCATGCATTTACCCGTTACCAGCAGACCTGTTCAGTATCTCGACGGGTTTACAAACACTTCCCACAACTCTCGAGAAATTATTTACAATCTGTCATAAATTTAATGATATTTATAAGAGTGGGGTGATGCTAAAAATTTCAGTTGTCAGAACACTTGACATTTTCCAGCCTTTTATTTTTCGCTTGATAACCTTTATTATGATCTGAAAATTAGTTTTCTGATGAAACTAATTTTTCGAGGATAGGAAGGCATACTTGAGTTGCTTTCTTTAAAAGCAGGGACAGCGTAAAAATATTTAAATATGGTCGTGTCTGCTCATAATTATAAAGTGAGACCAGGAAATCTGTTTCAAACAAAAAATTTCTTTAGCTAGTCTGTGTTTTAGCAATTCACAGAATTGATGCTCTTGAGAGGACCTTAACAGTTTCTTCATAATGATGTATTATGGTTCCCCTCCACAAACTAAAAGGTGACACAGACATAAGTTTAACCAGAAACAGCGAAAACAAACAAAAAAGAAAAGAACCAAAATCAGAAAATAAAAATAAATGAAAACAAAAAAATATGTACAAAAGGTGGGTCTGAAAACATCACGCAAAATATCTCTTGGGAGATTGAAAGAATGTAGAAAAATCCTCATTGATCTGAATGCATTCCTACTCGTGGTACCTTGGGTCAGGGTTGAATTTATAGTTCAAATTTATGTATCTCTTTACTTTCCATTTAAAATTTTCATAATAATACTGTTGCTTTGAAAAGAAATATTCAACAAAAAGCATAGAGAAAAGGATCAAGCGGACTTCCCTAACAAAAGTCATATTATGGTTCTCTTGGTGCGCCCACTTGTGTTCAAGACTGCATTATTACAAAGAGAAACAGTGAGAAATAAAACTAAAAGAAAACCTACTCCTAAACCTACTCTAACTACCGAACAAATCAGAATACTACATGAAGTCATGCTTCCAATGTATCCATCGGAGTAACTCCAATCATGTAATAGAAACAACATCAAATATTACTAAAAAGAATGGTAGTATATCAAAAAATGACAGAAATATATCATACTTACCTTCATAATCATCATTTAAAAACAAAGCAAGCATGATCTTACCATTCCCTTGAAATTTCTTGATGTATGAATATTCCAACCATTCTGCAATCTTGTCGTGATAAGGGTCATAATGGCATGGATGAGTGTAAGTGATTTTGGAAAACTTGTCAAGATTATGGAGACCTGACATAACCATCAGCCAAGGCTGAAGTGCCCCATCCTCCTGACAATTCTCTAAGTGTTCAATAATTTCTTCACATGGAGGATAAAAAAAAATCATGGCATGCTTACTTCCAAGATATTTAGGTAGAAATAAGGCAAGAACAACTTTATCTTCATTATGAATATTTTTTATGTATGAATCTTCAAGCCATTCTAAGATCCTGTCATAAAAATTAGGATGCAAACTATGACTTTGATGAAATGGATATATCAATGGGGAACACATCATAAGAGGATTCATGACATCAATTAGATCATTGATTTGAACACTTCCTTTTATGAGATTGATTGTTTCAAAATGTGAAGCATAAACATTAAAATTCGAGCTTATCAAAGAATGAATATGCAACGTAGAATGTTTGATCTCCATAAGAGAGAGTGAATTGTATTTTTCGAAAATAAACCGTATAAAATCATCTCGCAACATGTCTTTTTCCCATGTGAGTGATGAAAGTGAAAGAGCATCAAATCCGACTTTATAAATGTTATGTTTGGAATTAATTTCACCAAATCTTTGCATATCAAAAGAATATGATTGTGGTGGAAAAGAGTAGGAAGTTGTGGGTAAAGTATCGAGTCCACTAGAATCTAAGAAGAGATCAAGATATAAAGAGTAAAAGGAATAAAAAATAAGCACATGAAAATAATCTCTTGAGCTATGATATTTAACAATGGTATTCTCAAGACATTTCTCTTCACTTTATTTAAAACTTTCACTCTGTTTTGCTGATAAATTCTTCAACATAATATGATCATCTAGGTTTTCCTCCTGTATGATAGATAATTCAAAACTTTCATGAAAAACATCTGATATTTCATGTTGATAAGGTACGATTTGAGGATGAAAGTTTAAGGTTTTTCCTTCCAATTGCATATCTTCATCTCTAATCAGTTTCATAGGAGTGTTAGAATGTTTAAGATGATTTTCTTCATCTAAGTATTCTTCAATAACTGAATTTAAATATTGATTAGAGCATGATTTACAAGAATGAGGACATTCACCTTGAACCAGAAATGGATCTTCTTCCACGATGGTCGAAGACTGAAAATACAATGATTCAGAGGAAAAACCATTTTGGTTGTCAGTGAGAACCTTGTCGATAGATTCTACCCCCCTTGCTTGTTCAAAATTTTTGGATGGATTCTTCTCATGCTGTGAACAAAATTCTTCTCTAAATTGAGTGATAGGATTTGTAATTGGTTCGTCATTCACGATTGAATATGACTGGATGAAAGGGACGCAAACATCATAGAGGATATTTAATACAAATGACATGTCATCGATATTAAATTTGCAGAGAACATGATGGATTCTTGTCGAAAAGTCTTCCGAAGATGAATCACCATTGATTATCAAAGTCTGAAATTCTTCACATATTTGCTTGTAATCATAGATTTCAAAAGCATCTAAAAATTCATCTACAAATTGAAACCAATAAAAAATGTGATATGCTGGAAAAGACTCAGACCAATGTTTAATCCGACCCCTAAAAGTAGAAGCAAACAATCTGCACAAAATTTTAAAATCAGAAATGGCATGTTTAATGCATTTGCACCAAAACTTGTTAAGGTGGTCTTTGGTAGATACATTTCCCCCACCATCAAAGGTGAGTTTGGACAAGCGAGAGACTGTCTTGTTGGGAACATCGGGTAATGAGAAGTGGAAAGCATGTTCCAACACAGTAATTTGGGGAGCCATGGGGAAATTAAATACATTCGAAATAAAGACTGCCTACAAGGCCAGCTTGTCAGTCGGCTCTCCTTCTAGCGCCATTTGTTGATGGGCGAAAATGACCGTCCGTCAACTAGAAGAACGAGTCTGGTCCGAGGTTGTCTAAATAACTCAAGCCGTTTGGTGTAACTCGTTCCGATGGGTTTAATGGCTCCATTAGCCAATCTAAAAGTCCTAAAAGAAACAAATAAAAGAAATGAAATAACTAACTAATTACCAATCACTATATATATATGTACATACATATAATGTAACTACTGTAGATTTATTTAAATGAAAGCTTTACTTATATACATGATATACAAACTGCAAGTTTTAATCTAAACTTACGAAACTCAATGTGAAAAATAATTGCTTCGAAGAAGCAGATAAAGAAAGCACATAAAATATGTTTTCGTTTTTCCTTTATAAATCTAAACTAATAAGAAAAAATACTATGAAACATAAACTTATGGATAGTCAAAATCCAAACCATACATTCGAGTTTCAGTGATAAATAAATGACAAAAAAATGCAAATGAGCTAACCTGTTAGTGAGTTAATGATATGTATCCAAGCATCTGCATGATTAGATAACGTCCAACTACCACATCCAAGAGAGAAACCTGCAATGAACCGTAAGATTGTTCTGAATAAATGCAGAACAATGTGTTGGCATTTGAGTTTTAATAACATAATGAATGATACGAATAGGTGTTGTGATCTTATGATTGCAAGCAATTACATTAAGATAAATCTGATTGTAACAACGTTGCATTTAATCATTCAACTAAAACTTAAAGAGAAATCCTGTCATTTAAGCTGAATGGATGATCACACTGTTAATATCTGAAGCATCAAATATGAACGATATTTATAAAAGAATTATCCCAAAAAAACATAACAGATTGTGAAGTCTAAAGCTATCAAAAAAATATTAGTTTATCAGGATAAACAAAGTATAAATGAAAACACCATTTACAGGAAGCTAAAGCTAAAATGCAAATTGTTGTTCCATTCAAGTTCGTGAATTAATCATCTAGCCCCTTCAGCCCCAGGCTAAGACCATTTCTATTACAAAATACTGTGTATTTAAAGGGTTCAGGTAAACTAAGCATCCTATTTTCTAAGATAGGATCATATCTTCAAAAATATCTCATAGTTACAACAAAAAAACCACCCAATATCAAACTGTATCTTCAACATTATAAAAGTTTGTTTTGATTTACATAATAAG